>OY992876.1:153225667-153428167 GCA_963921405.1 Cepaea hortensis
GATCGATATCGGTAGGTCGGTCGGTTAGTGGGTGGGTGGGCAGGCAGGCAGACAGACAGACAGACAGATAGATTAGATAGATAGGACAAACAGATAGATTAGATAGATTGATATCGGTAGGTCGGTCGGTCTGTCGGTGGGTGGGTGGTCGGGCCGGCAGGCAGGCAGATAGATAGATAAATAGATAGATAGATAGATAGATAGATAGATAGATAGATAGATAGATAGATAGATAGATAGATAGATATATAGATAGATAGATAGATAGATATCGGTAGGTCGGTCGGTTAATGGGTGGGTGGGCCGGCAGGCAGGCAGACAGACAGACAGATAGATTAGATAGATAGGACAGACAGATAGATTAGATAGATAGGACAGACAGATAGATTAGATTAGATTAGATAGATAGATAGATAGATAGATAGATAGATAGATAGATAGATATCGGTAGGTCGGTCGGTCGGTCGGTTGGTGGGTGGGTGGGCCGGCAGGCAGGCAGTCAGGCAGACAGACAGACAGATAGATTAGATAGATAGATAAATAGATAGATAGATAGATAGATAGATAGATAGATAGATAGATAGATGGATAGATAGATAGATAGATATCTGTCGGTCGGTCGGTCGGTATGTGGGTGGGTGGGCCGGCAGGCAGGCAGAGAGACAGACAGACATACAGACAGACAGACAGACAGACAGACAGATAGATATATAGATAGATTGATTGATAGATAGATAGATAGATAGATAGATAGATAGATAGATAGATATCGGTACGTCGGTCGGTTGGTCGGTGGGTGGGTGGGCCGGCAGGCAGGCAGACAGACAGACAGACAGACAGACAGACAGACAGATAGATAGATATATTAGATAGATAGATAGATAGATAGATAGATAGATAGATAGATAGATAGATAGATAGATAGATAGATAGATAGATAGATATCTGTCGGTCGGTCGGTCGGTCGGTATGTGGGTGGGTGCGCCGGCAGGCAGGCAGACAGACAGACATATAGATTAGATAGATTAGATAGATAGATAGATAGATAGATAGATAGATAGATAGATAGACAGATAGACAGATAGATAGATAGATATCTGTCGGTCGGTCGGTCGGTATGTGGGTGGGTGGGCCGGCAGGCAGGCAGGCAGACAGACAGATAGATTAGATAGATTAGATAGATTAGATAGATAGATAGATAGATAGATAGATAGATAGATAGATAGATAGATAGATAGAGATAGATAGATAGATAGATATCGGTACGTCGGTCGGTTGGTCGGTGGGTGGGTGGGCCGGCAGGCAGGCAGGCAGACAGGCAGACAGACAGACAGACAGATAGATAGATAGATATATTAGATAGATAGATAGATAGATAGATAGATAGATAGATAGATAGATATCTGTCGGTCGGTCGGTCGGTCGGTATGTGGGTGGGTGCGCCGGCAGGCAGGCAGACAGACAGACATATAGATTAGATAGATTAGATAGATAGATAGATAGATAGATAGATAGATAGATAGATAGATAGATAGATAGATAGATATCGGTACGTCGGTCGATCGGTCGGTGGGTGGGTGGGTGGGCCGGCAGGCAGACAGGCAGACAGGCAGACAGACAGATAGATAGATAGATAGATAGATAGATAGATAGATAGATAGATAGATAGATAGATAGATAGATAGATATCAGTAGGTCGGTCGGTCTGTCGGTGGGTGGGTGGTCGGGCTGGCAGGCAGGCAGATAGATAGATAGATAGATAGATAGATAGATAGATAGATAGATAGATAGATAGATAGATAGATAGATAGATAGATAGATAGATAGATAGATAGATAGAATAGATAGATAGATAGATAGATAGATAGATAGATAGATAGATAGATAGATATCGGTAGGTCGGTGGGTCGGTGGGTAGGTGGATGGGTCAGCCGACCGGCAGACATTCAGACAGACAGACATTCAGACAGACATTCAGACAGACAGACAGACAGACAGACAGACAGACAGACAGACAGACAGACAGACAGACAGACAGACAGACAGACAGACAGACAGACAGACAGACAGACAGACAGACAGACAGACAGATAGATTGATTGATTGATTGATTGATTGATTTCCACCAGAAACCGGGCCTTGTCAGCTAGTTTATTTATATAATCACGTTTCATGAAAGAACCCACATTTGGAGACGCCTCTGAATCTTCGCGCTGTTTGTTTGAAAACGAAAGTCACGTGAAAATTTTGAATAATTTGGGTCGAATCTTGGGGAAGCTGTAAAACTGTTAAAATCATGGTCGTAATCTTTAAGTCATAATTAATATACCGTATATAAGCTAACTTTAAAATCTGCTGTAAAATCTCCAGAACAAAAATTGTTTTGTTGGGTGGACATAATGATAACGTTATATACTAAATCTCATCATTTTATCTCAGCCCGTTACTGAGATATTGAATTTTATATTGAGGCAACCAAAAAAAAACACATCTTTTTTGGCGAATTACAAATGGGTAGAAGATCTCAGGGTCGGCCTCTACTACGATACAAAGATGTGTGTAAGCGGGACATGATTGATACAGGCATTGATAATGCACACTGGGAGCAAGTCGCCTCTGAACGTGTTGCATGGAGGGCTACAATCAGAAATGGAATAAAGACAAAGGAGAAAATGATTGCAGATAAAGCACACACAGAGCGTGAGAGATTAAGATGGTGCATGATGGTGGAAATGACCATGGTTTCACATGTATCCACTGTGGACAAACATTTGCAGCAAGAATTGGCCTTACCAGCCACACTCGCCACCGTCATGGGTCATAGTTATTAAGCCTTTTTGAAGCACAATGTACCAAACTATCGTCTGTCAAGACGGAAAGGTGCCAATGTAATGTAATGTAATTGCATTATTATGAGGTATTCATCACCCACACCGGTCTTCTGGTATTCAATGTTGATTTCTCATTCTAAAAAAACATATGGCAAACTACTGATAAACAAAATATGTCTAGAAAATCAACCTGGGGTTTATTGCAAAGTCCTGCAAAGGTAATGTATTTGTTTTTATTATGTCAATATCTCAAACATAGTGGGCTTAAACTGGAAACCTTAAATATGTGTGTGTGTGTGTGTGTGTGTGTATGTGTGTGTGTGTGTGTATGTGTGTGTGTGTGTGTGTGCGCGCACGCGTGTGTGTGTGAATATATCCATACAAAGTAAAGAACACAGTTATTATTGGTCGATGCAGTCACCACTACGTTCAATGCAAGTCCTCCAGCGCCGATACAGTGCTTGGATCTCATCTCTCGTCATGTTCCTCTTGTACCTTGCGGTGTCGAGGTGAAGTATAAACAGCGGGAGAGTGCCCGCTTATGGGTTTCATGTATCGATATTCCCATGGACTCTGTTATTCCCTGCGTCCATCATTTACGTGGTCGGCCTCTTCCTCTGCTTCCCTCTGGTCTGTACATCATTGCTTGTTGTGGTATACTGTTAGTTGGTAACCTACTTGCTTGGATTCCAATAGAAAAAAATCCACTATGGGGTCACTACTCGGTGTGCCTGACCCGATCGTCAACAGTTTATCACGGAAGTCACGCCTACTGCACTCAAACACTTGCTAGACTGACAGAAATACATCACCACACTGGACCTTCCTTTGCCGGTGAATTTTCCCCCTTCACTGATCAGAACACGGATAGCAGAACGCTCAGCTTTTTTGGTACATGTTAAGAGTGGGGCGACCATCTTGAAACTGTCTTTATGACGACAACTTCTTCGTCTGCAACGTGATGTCACGTGTTTAAACACTCTTCACATCCTTAACAACAATATTGACAGGTTAAAAGACAATGGCATGGTTATTGTAATTTCTATCACACTTTAAATATTTTCATTTGAAACCCCCTTGTAAATACAACTTTTGAATTTGAATTATACATCATTTAAAAACTAAAACAGCAGATCAATAAATTAATTTTGCTTTTCAGATTTGTATTGATTTTGTTGGCCTTAAAATACTCGACAAATTAGCCAGTGAATAATCCAACGTGAAACTCAGCGTCTGTTTGTGATTGATTTATTTTCTATTCTATTCACTCAGTCTTCGACAAAGTATTTCTCTCCGAACTAGGGGAGACAATGATACAGTGTTCGTTAATCAGTATTATGCCATGGGCAAATTGCTTGTTTAGAAAACTACTCTTTCATTGTAATACTGATAAATTAATTATATCTGGTTGTTTGTCTTGAGAATGTACACAGCCATTGGCTCAAATGTGGTATATTATGTCTAGACACAATCATGCATATGTTGTGATGTTATGTGAGACCTTGAAACCGAGATATGTGAAGTATGTGACAAAGAGAAACAGAAGAGAAATAACAAGGCATATGTTTTCTCTTAAGATCATCTCTATTCTAGGACAAAATGGGGATTTTAACTGACTCAGGATAATTGCTGCTTCCTGTGAATATGTTTAGCTTATTAGATGAAAGAATGCGAAAAAGACAAGGAGTACAAGAGGAGCAGGAGACGAGGCAGAGGTGGAAAGAAGTAACAGTAGAAGAAGGCAGGGGAAGTTGAAGGAACTGGATAAAGGGTGGAGGGGGAGCAGAAGAGGTTGACGAGGAATGGGAGCAGCAGCAGCAGCAGCAGTAGTAGTAGTAGTAGTAGTAGTAGTAGTAGTAGTAGTAGTAGTAGCAGCAGCAGTAGGCGTAGCAGCAGTAGGCGTAGCAGCAGTAGGCGTAGCAGCAGTAGAAGTAGCAGCAGTAGTAGCAGTAGTAATAGCAGCAGTAGTAGCAGCAGTAGTAGCAGCAGTAGTAATAGCAGTAGTTGTAGTAGCAGCAGTGGTAGCAGCAGTACTAGCAGTAGTAGCAGTAGTAGTAGCAGTAGTAGTAGCAGTAATAGTAGCAGTAGCACAGGCAGTATCAGTAGAAGCAGTAGCAGTAGTAGCAGTAAAAGCAGTAGCAACAATGGGTACCTAAACTTGGCACCAGGAAATGTTCTAGGAAGTAGTGGCAACTGATACGATATTTCCCACAACGACAACCGAGTGCCGATTGATTTATACAAATATTGGGCTAGCACGTCATAGCCAACAAGCTTTAGGGCATAGAAATGATGCCTTTACTTTTTACGTTTTCAAGATTGCCCGCCTACACACCCCAATACACGTACGTACACACCTACCTATACGCAAACTCACATACTTCATTCATTGGCACCTTGCCGTCTTGATAGACGATAGTTAAGGGATGGAGTTATTGCCTCTCCATAGCACAAAGCCTGGGCTAAAATATAGAGATTATGTGTTGCTCATGCAGCATGATCCCTCTCTCGGCCTGCCTAGTTAACTCCAGAGGAAAGGTAACACCTCTACATCTGGAACAAGACAAGCTGCAGAAGCTGCCGGATCAGCAAAGCAATGCTCTAATTGTCCGATTGTCGGAGCTTCGATCCTAGACCGGCCGCCAATCAAGGCTTAGGGCCTGGTCTGCCCTGCCATGACACTTTGTCTTTAGATTGCATTTCCTCGCACCAGGGTAAGGCCTGTACCCTCCCAATTGCGCTCTTCCGCCCGAAGCCGTTGGTACAATGTGGGGTGTCGGGTTTGGTAAGCGCCGCCCAACGTTCGGCGCTAACAGAAAGCAGGTAGTACCGTCTACTGTTATACGGTAGCTCAGTCATATCTGACTGAGACCTGACACTAAAACTCACATACGCTCAGACACATACAGAAACACACACACACACACACACATACAGAAACACACACACACTCACACATATACACAAACTCACATATACACACAATCACACACATACACAGACTCACACACATAAACTCCCCCATACATTATACTACACACTATATATACCTAAACACACACACACACTCACACACATACACTCCCTTATACACTATGCTACACACCTACCTACACACACACACACACACACACACACACACACACACATACACAGACTCACACACATACACCCCCTCATACATTATATTACACACCTATATATACACAAACTCACACACACTCACAGAATACACTCCCTCATAAATTATACTACACACCTCTGTATACATAAACTCACATACACTCACACACATACACAAAATAACACACATAAACAAACTCATACGCACTCCCTCATTCACTCCCCCATACATATGCTACATACCTACCTATACGTACTCAGACACACTCACACACATACACAAACACGCACATTCAGACACATACACTCCCCCATACACTCTACTACACCCCTATACACACACACGCACACACACACACACACACACTCAGACATATACTCCTCCATATGTATACAAATTACCTGCCTATACACACACGCACACACGTACACAAACATAACACACACATTGCCGTCCATGTACTGTAGTCTGTAGAGCCTGAATGTGTGGCTGTCTCTGATTGATTGTGTAAACAAATTTATGAAACAAATCAAACACTGAGCAGGCAAATCTATAAGCAGTTCAGTGAACGCTATCTGATAACACAAATATTCCAGGCCGATGTTCCTACGACAACAGAACAATGAGAAATATCCATTGCCATGATTACATCCGATACATATTTCTTTACTGCACGTCCAAATACTCAGATTATGTTTACATAGCTGATCGTCACGTGATACAAAGACATATTAACGGACGCCCTTCCGTGTTTTGAAATAAAAACACAACAAACCAAAACACAACACAACACAACAAAACAAAACAAAACAAGAAACAACATGTCCCAAGGAAGCAAGAACTAGCTATGGATCTGTAATGTGATAGGTCAAACGCATTTTGTAAGCCTGAATGCTTAAAGGAATAGGTAGTCTGTCTTTCCCTCTATTAGCGGAAGACGAACGAGGCGTCAAACTCTCATCCGATCATGTTCAAAACATTATTAATTAGCTCAGCCCAGCTCTCACCCTTTCCCCAAACTATCAGCCACATTAACGCGGTATTGAAATAGCATAAGAAATAAAATCAGAGGTGCTAATCTGTAGAATAAGTACAGGAAAGAAGTAGGGATCGAATGATACACAAAGCGGCAGATTCTAATGCTATAGTGGGGTTGACTGTGACGTCCTGAAACGGTTATTCTACGAACATTAACAAGGCTGGTGCTGGAACTTCCCGCACGTGCAGACGGGGGGGGGGGGGAGGAAGGGGGGAGGGGGAAGCAGACGTCTGTCTGAGGATGGAGATATCTGAAGGCTTGAACGTCGATTCTGTAATGGTTGTCAGAATATGTGTTCAACTTTCGGCATGATCGTCCGAGTGAACAAAGCTGTATGATCGTCACAGCACAGTGTTAGAGTTTGTGCTGTGATGTCAGGGGATGTGGACAGGATTGAGCTCAAACAGATCCTGACACACAGCACGCAGCTAACCGTGGAGATCAGTGATACGTCACGCTCCTTGACAGTCTCTGTCAATCATCCAGACTGCATTGTCCTCTTTGGCCACTTTGGGTAAACAACCACAACGTCGATTCTGTTTTAACTTCAAATGAATAACTAGCGGAATATTATGTGTGTCGGTGTCGATGGATTAGGGGTAGTGCTCGCAGTTTCAAATCCCGATATCCTGGGTTCAAACTCAACCGCATGCAATATGAAGCAGAGAGCTTTGCGTTGATTCTCAAATGGTACATGCGTTGACCTTTCAGGAGGCACTGACACACTACATATACAAATACATGCCCCGAAGCAGGAACCAGCTCTGGTCTGTGGTGTGATAGCTCCATCACATTATGTAGGCCGGGTGCACGGAGAAATGGCTGGACAGTTGTTCCCTCACTTTCGCAGACGACGAGTCCAGGCTTCGAACCCGTGTCCGACCGTGCTCATATCATTACCAGCGCTATCAGCTACGCTAGCGGGCCCGCTAGTTTCACCTCGGCTACTTTACATAGTTCACTTGCTACCTTTCTACTTGAGTCTGCCAGGTAGTTCCACCTCGGCTACCTTACATAGTTCACTTGCTACCTTTCTACTTGAGTCTGCCAGCTAGTTCCATCTCGGCTACCTTACATAGTTCACTTGCTACCTTTCTACCTGAGTCTGCCCGTCTATTTTGAGTCCCAACTAGTTCTTCTGACCAGCCTGACTGGATTCCTGAACCTGTTGTTTACATCCCTTGTTTGCAAACTCCAAAATACAACATCAAAGTTGATGGGGCTAATCTTAAATGTATTGAAGTATTTGGGTCCTTTAATATCAGCAAATGGGAAATGTATTACGGCCATTAAATGTAGAATAGCTCATGCAAAAACAGCATCTCACAAGATAGAGAATATTCCTTGCACTTTATCTTTGTCAATCGAGGAAAATAGTTCTTAAGAGCTATACTGAGCCAATTCTTATGTATAAAATCCAATCATGGACAATTAGGAGACAAATGAGGCATTATGTGGAAACTTCAATGGTGTGGTTTTATAGAAGAATCATGAGAGCATCGTATGTGGATAGAAATAACATTGAAGATAACTTGAAAGAAGTTAACTCACAATGGTAACTGGTTTACTCGCATCAGGAGGCAATCCACATTCTTTGGCATGTTATGAGAAGAGGAAAGCTAGAGTGTTTTCACAATGTGAAGTTTGGAGGAGAAGAGAGGTAGGGGAAGACCAAGAGAGGAGATGCTGGGCAGTGTGACATCATGGCATGGAGGACGTCGGTATTAGAAATGACTGGCACCACAAGAAACAGAAGACTGTGGGCAGACCAAGTTTCTATTTCTGCTAAGAGTTCCACAACTTATTACCTCTTACCCAATTTTAATCCACCCTTTTCCCCCATATGGACTGAAATGTCTCAACAGTCTATTGTTTCGTCTGACTTAAAAGTCTTTTGTTTAATCTCATTCCGTCTTCACTGAAGAGTCTATGGTTTGTTTTTGTTTTTCCCCCAGTTAATCTTCATCATCATCCAGCTCCTTGTCCTGTGCCATAATAGTCATTCGAATGTCAGTAATTTCTTTGATTGGGTTAGTTTTCTAAGTAATTAACTCATTCACTGCCGGAGACTATTATATGACCTCCTATTTGGACAGAAGGACGATATATTGCCATGCTCGTGTAATTTCGTTATTGGGTTTGTTTTGTTGTGTCTTCCGCAATTTCAATGTTCAGTGAGTTTAAATTTAAATGATAATACGTGTTCAATTGATTGTGTACCATGTCTGGTTCGAAAACACTGAATGTTTGACACTGAATCAGTTAAGTTAACCGGGGTAGATCAGAGGATGATGTACAGGCTCTTTCAGCAGTTAATAATTTCTGTCATTGAGTATGGTATGGGGCTGCTGACAATATCAAAAAGCCAGCTTGAAAGGTTGGAGCGCATACAGAATGCTGCCATGCGGTTAATCCTGGGGTGCACAAAGGACACACCAATTATATGCATGAGGCATATCATGGCGTTACCAACAATGTCGGATAGGCATAGGGTCCTTGAGGCCAAATGGTACCTGAGAGTTGCCGCAGACAGGGATCACCCGCTGCATGCAGCAGTGGATATGGTCAAGGGTCATAGACTAAGACGAGGCAGGTCCTGTATGGCACAGGCAGAACTTTATATAAGTCAGGTGTGTGATCTAGAGACCATCAATCGTGAAAGAGAGTGGGTTGAAGTTCCGGAAGACATGACGGACTGGCACAATGTAATAATAACACTGGGTCGTGAGTGCAGAGAATGGGTAGTGGGCCGCACTGAGTTTGAAGTGCAACAGCTGATCCAGAGCAACACACTTCAAGGTGACATAGTCATCTACACTGATGGGTCAGTGATGAGAAACAGATGTAGTGGTTGAGGATTTATTGCAAAGGCTAACGGGCGAGTCTTGAAAAAGGAGAGTCTGGCATACGAGACTACGACCTCTAGCATGAGAATGGAGGTTGAGGCAGTAACAGCGGCATTCCGGTGGCTAGAGGAGACTACTGCAACACATGTTGTATTCATTACGGATTCAAAGAGTATGCTTAGTAAGGTGGAGAAAGGAATGTTTCGTGTGGAATGACTCTCGTCGCTTCAGAGGTCACAGATCGTGAGAATTGTATGGATATTTTGCCCTGGCCATGCGGGGGTACGGGGGAATGAACAGGCTGATAGGCTAGCAGGGAATGTACTTCTTGGTGGAATTTTGCCTATGGACAAGGGGGAGGTGGTCGTGTGCTTGTGGAACCAGGTGGAGAAGGCGGAGGAACAGATTGAGAACCCATATTTGGAAAGAATGAGATTGTGGGGGATCGGCGGGGGTTCTGGAAGAATCTCAAAACTGAGAGGGGAGGCCAGGAGAACTTTTAATCAGACATCGGTGGGTACGATTATTAGTATGACTCTTCGCTGGCTGTTGAACGGGGGGGGGGGGGGCGGAGCACGAATGGGAATGTCCTGAGTGCAGTGATGTCGGTTCTTGACTCAACTCAACTCAGTTAAAGGACCCGTTTAAACGCTTTAAGGAGCACTGGACATATAGTGCGAAACCAATATTTGTATAGATCAATAGGAACTCAAGATTTGTCATAATGATATAACAATAATAATTGGAGATTTTAATGCTAAAGTAGGTACAGGAAGAGCTGAAAAAGAGAGACATGTTTTAGGAAAATTTGGATTGGGAAATAGAAATGATGCAGGTGACAAATTAATTGAATTTTGCACAGAAAATGAGTTAACGATAGCCAACACACTTTTTAAACAATACCCAAGAAGACTCTTCATATAGAAGTCCGCGGACAGTATTACAAAAAAAAAAAAGAAAAAGAAAAACAACAACAACAGATAGATTATATTTTAATACAAAGAAGATGGAGATCAAGCATAACATCTGCAAAAACCCTACGAAGTGCAGACTGTGATACAGATCATCAGTTATTAGAAACAGATCTGAAATTAAAACTCAAAAGAGTGACCAAGGCCACTTCGTGTTGATATCACAAAAATACCAGATGAATACAACGTAGAAGTGAGGAATCGTTTTGGGGTCTTGATGTCTGTACAAGAGGAAATGACACCCGATGAACTGGCAGTACAAGCTAGAGATATCTTGATAACAGCAGCCAAAGATTTAATTCCGACCAGGACTAAGTAATATAAGCCATGGATTACACCATGCACGTTAGAATTAATAAAACAACGAAGGGAACTGAAAAAGAAAGGAGAAACTGATAAAAGTAGAATGAAGTATAAATCTTTGACACGGGAAATAAGAAAGAAGACAAGACAGGACAAAAACCAATATATACAAGATTGTTGTATTAAAATAGAGCAATATCATAAGTTATTGACAAGAAATGTTCAACCTCAATTTAATGTTATCTGTGACAAGTTGGAAAATACCTTAACAGAATCTAGACAAATTCTAGAAAGATGGCAGGAATACTGCAGTGGAATATATGATATGAATGATTGTGAGGATATGAATGCTATAGATGAAACAATGATAGCAGAAACGGAACCTGAACCCTCATTAGATGAAATTGCATGGGCAATACAGAACCTGAAGAATGGTAAATCACCATGATGTGATGAGATACCAACTGAACTAATTAAAGCGGGAGGAGAAGAAAGCATACAAATCTATCACGCATTATGTAAAAAGATATGAAAATATGGTTTATGGCCAAAAGATTGGAAGAGAACTATCTTCATTCCAATACCAAAAAAGGTAATATAAAAAGTAATAACAACCTTAAATTATGCACCAACTAAAGAACTGTTGCCCTGATCAGTCATGCAAGTAAACATCTATTAAAAATCATAATGGGAAGACGTCTTAAGAAAATGGAAAAAGAGAATAACGTGGTTCAAGCTGGATTTGGACAAGGAAGAGGAACAAGAGATCACATACTCAACATGCGTTTAATAATAAAGAAGTGCAGAGAATTTAATGGAAACCTATTCTCATGTTTTGTGGATTAATTAAAGGCATTTGACTGTGTACAACATCAGAAACTTTGGGAAATCATGAGGAATATGGGCTTTCCATCACATGGCGAGACATCAGATTGGTCTGACATCAAGCAAGGAGTCCGTCAGGGCAGTGTACTGTCACCCTATTTGTTTAATCTGTACGCCGAAAATATAATGAGAAATGTAAGAGATGATATAAACTATATGAGCCCTAAATATCGGTGGTCATGAAATTCCAGAGATTCGATATGCTGATGATACAGTATTACTATCCACATCACAGACAGGTATCATAGAAAACCTAATAACCTCAACCCAAAGAACTAGTGAAAATCACAACTTATATCTTAACATAGCAAAAACGAAGATAATGCATACAGATAAAACTACTATGGAGAAAGAAATAAATGTTAATGAGGAAAGATTGGAGGTGTGGAAAATATGCCTGGGAAGAGAGGAAGAGGAGGGCCAAAGAGAAGATGGGTGCAGGATGTGGCGGATGATCTCCAGATGGGTGTATCGGACGCGGGACATTTTGCTTGTGATCGAGAAGTTTACCAGAAGGTTGTTATGGGAGCGAGGTTCTGCAAAGGACATGCTACTGAATGAATGAATGAATGAATGAATGAATGAATGAATGAATGAATGAATGAATGAATGGGCACTCGGTTGGTGATGTCAGTATCTAGCCGCCCGGTATTACTTTCCATTGCTTCTATAAAGAATATGTCCGCCTTTGCTGCCGTTCTGGGGAGGGGAAGAAGGGGGGGGGGGTATATTTTGCGATATATTATCCTTCGACACTGAATCAGTTAAGAACTAGCACTCTTATCCATTCGGCCATGCTGGCCTCCTTGGAGCATCTGTTCAATGTAAATGACCCATTTCAAATCTCAGCTAGAATGCCTTCTTTCCACTGCTTATTTCTTTAATTTTCTACGAGTGCTAATCAATATTCTTGAACTTGTGTTTCCCGCGTGATCTTCGTAATCAATTATGGGCTACTGCATCACGGAACTACGAAAGATAATGACCAGAATCATAAATACGCAGATGTTTTCGTTTTTCAAACGACGGATAAATACATAAAACCTTACAACATTTGGAACTAATAGGACATGCTGAGATCAATTGAAGCTTCAATTATTTATACGTAAATAAAACTGAAAACTGTATGCACGCTTTTTAATGAAAAGACCGTGGTTTATTCCCGAACGCGCAATTAATGTGTGCAACATTAGGAACAACGGCTGGCCATGTTTATGGCAGATAAATAAATGATTGCCAAGGAAGTGACGAAACACGTTTGTTAATGGGTAAACTACTCATAATCATTGGAGGATTTTTAGGCCAATTGTTTGGGAGAAATGATGCTGTCTATACTCTATAGTCTGTTTGTCTTGCCTTCATTATGTCATTCCTTTACTTGTTTCATTAGTTTTCTTTCTTTCAAACTAGATTGTTTTCTGTTTCATTGCTTTCTTATTTAAATCGATCGGTTCTTCTTTCTGTCCTTCCATTTTTGCTTTATTCTTTCTTTCTTTGCTTCTTTTTTCTCTCTTTCATAGATTTTCTCCCTCTCATTTCGATTCTTCTTTCTTTTCCAATTGTCTTTCTTCCTTCCTTTCGTATTTTGTTCGTTCTTTTATTTTGTCTTTCTTTCTTTCATCTGTACCTTCCTGTTTTTTTCTTTGCCTTTTTCCTTCTTTTATTACTTCTTTCTTTTTGTTTTTCTTTCTTACTATCTTTCCGTCTTTCTGTCCATTTTCTTCCTTTCATTGTGTTTCTTTCTTTCTTTTCCTCATATTTTTTATCGTTCCTTCTATCACATATTTCTCCCTCTTGCTTGTTGTCCTTCATTTAATCTCTCATTCGTTCCCTCCTTCTTTCCCTCTTTCACTTCATGTTGCATTTCTGTTTGCCCAATGGCTGTTTCTTTTATTCTTTCCTTTTGTTGACAAATTTTCATTCCTTCTTTTCGTCTTTCCTATCTCCTTGCCTTTATGTCTATGTTTCTATTTCTTTTTTCTTCCGATCTTATTCTCTCTATCTTTCTGTTTAAATATCTTTCAATCTACGTGGGAATTATTATTTATGTCATTTGTCTGATTTATTTTTCTTTCAATATTTACACATGTGATTTCTTTTGAAGATGCACCAGACAGAGCAGTCACAATAAAAGGCCTACTGTTTGTTGAAGCTGATGCGTCAACAAGGACTTTAGAACTTGCAGAACTACTTCTTCGAAATATGCAAGAACGTGGTTAAACCATGAATATTAATAATAATAACAACAATAACAATAATAATAATAATTATAACAATGATAATAATATTAACAAGGACAATGATAATGATGATAATAATAATAATAATAATAATAATAATAATAATAATAATAATAATAATAATAATAATAATGGTTTAGTTTAGTTTAGTCGTTGGATCAACATCACGGCACACGGTTTAATTCATAAGTGCTCCGTTTTCCTCCTAACTCGAACCTGAGTCTGGAGAAACTCAGCTCAATGCACGAACTCCGAAAATTTCGGTGAGGATCCTGAAATACTTTGGGTAGATTTTTAACTCGAAATTTTGCCCGGGCAGCGCCAGTAGGCTACTTACTCTTTTTCGATTTCCAACTGCCAAGAGATTTTTTTACGTGCGCAACAATACAAACGGGCGTCCGATCTCACTACCCAGAGACCAGGGGAAATTTTATTACTGGAAGTCCAGGTGGATTTTTTTTTTTTTTTTTTGGGGGGGGGGGGGGCTGAGTGGTCTCGAGGTATGAAGTCCGCCTCGAGTGCTGGAGGTTCCGGGTTCAGGCCCCGGTGAGGACCGAGATTTATTTTAAAATAATAATAATAATAATAATAATAATAATAATAATAATAATGACGATGGGGATGGACGAGAATGATGATGATGATGATAATGATGATGATGATGATGATGATGATGATGATGATGATGATACAAAAAGACATACAGTTTCATAAATGTACTTTGATCTCCAGGAGAGACAGAATACGAAGCACCGACATGCAACATGAAAGTGAATGGAACCAATCTAAAACAAGTCAATGTATTTATTTGCAATAAAGATTGCCTGTCGTAGATCTACAACACTGTATGCCTCTCGCTTTGATGATTAATTTTATAGAATATTCTTCTCTCATTGATTTTGCCCTCGTACGCGCATCGTTGTCACATTTGCTAGTCTGTCTTTGAATCGTCCCCAAGTATAGTGTTTATGCGAGTTTCGTGTCTTTTAATGACACAGATTATGGTCGTCACTAGAAAGAAGGAAATACCGCAATGTGATATACAAGTAAATGGGACTATTCTTAAACAAGTGAATCGGTACAATTATTTCAAAACAGTCATAACACGTACGGTGGGAAATGCCTTGAAGAGATTATAACAAGGATCGCCATGGTGAAGGTAGCCTTTTGGTAGGTAAAAATAAAACATACTGACCAATAATAAGATGTTATTTGCAACGAGAAAAAGAGTGCTGAGGTAGTCGCATGTAGAAATCGAATGAATTACCAAAATACGATAAGTAGATTGTGAGCTTTACTAGAACACGATTACAAGAAACAAAATGAACGTTGCGGCCAAAGCTTTCGTCAGCACAGAACAAAACAACACAGACACCAAACTAATAAAATAATCACTACATAGAAAATACAGAGGTTACTTAGCTGAATCCTGTCTTGGTATGTGTCTAAAGCGCTAGCCGTTTGATGAGTGTGGAGACGGCCGGATGTGAGGATTGAAACGGGTCGATGGGTAACAGGGATTGGCTAAGATGCCCGATGGACAGGGGTGGGTGGCTGGGGGGAGAACACCCATGTGGGCGAACGGTGAAGGGCGAATTAGCAGTGAACTAAAGCCGGCTCTGTGGCGAATGTTTTAGTTCGCCATTCCGCATACCCAGTTGGCGGGCGTTTGGAATGCAGTACGCCCTGTGTTGGTTAGCATAGGATAGGATGAGTAACGGTCGCTCAGAAAGCAATGACAACAACCGAACGCAAACTTGCCCAAAAAATCGCTAACGGCAAAAGTAATGCTAGGGATGATGGCAACGCTCTGTAAAAGATACGCTATCACGTTATTCTAGTGGGCTATACAGCCGCAAAGAGAGAGAGAGAGAGAGAGAGAGAGAGAGAGAGAGAGAGAGAGAGAGAGAGAGAGAGAGAGAGAGAGAGAGAGAGAGAACGAGCGAACGAAAATCTTTATTTTCAAAGGGTTAAGAATTGGGCACGCAGACCCGTCTGACATTCTGCCCTTCTTCTCTATTTCCTCTCATACATTATTTCATTCAACATCTCTTATGAAGCAATTCTTTGACAACAAAAGAACAATAAGCATTAAAACACATGAAAAATAATCAATAATACATGACTCATTGAGGCAATGTTTAACATGGGCATCATAAATACCCAAGACGGGTGTAACGTGCCACACATATGGGAATGTTTTTTTGGTTTTTTTTTTTTTGGCTAGTTGTCGTTCGGGATAATTTACCATTATTATTGTCTTTGTTGCTGTTTTTTTTTTTTTTAAGGGGGCATGTAGTCTGTTTTGAGGTAGTGTTCAAACAGGTTTCGACTGTATGTATAATGATTGGTGGTGTCTTTGATTTCTTGTGGAAGATTATTCCACAACTGAGTGGCAGAGTATGCTAAGCTTGTTTTATATAAGTCTATCCTAGGTTTAGGGACATGAGGTATATTTAGTCGTTCACTATGTCTTGCGTTATATTTAAACAATGGCCAACGGTAGCTTGGGGCATTTTGAAATAGGATTTTGTGAGTTAGTTTAGCCTTATTAAAAAGCAGGCGTTTGTGGAGTGGCAGTAACTGAAGACGTTCATGTAGGTTAGGATTGTCTGTAAACTTATCACCATTGATTAGACGCACTGCCCTTTTCTGGAGCGAATAAAGGCGTTTTGTTATTGATTTGGAGCATCCATCCCAGATTGTGGAGCAATAATCAATATGTGTTTGTATGTGGGAAGTATAGAATATCTTTCTTGTGTTTTCGTCGAGAAAGTTTTTAATTTTGGCAAGTTGGTATACTTTTTTGGCTATTTGGTTAACTAGAGCATGAACATGGGAATTAAAGGATAGATTTTGATCTATGATAAGACCCTGTGCCTTGTGCTCGGTTACACTTTCTATAGGTGTGCTACCAATGTGCAGCTGAAGAGTTCCCTGCGAGTTTAGAGTGTAAAGTCTTTGCGTCGTTCCTATTAACATAGATTTTGTTTTAGAAATGTTAATTTGCATGCGGTTTGCATGACTCCAGTTAATTACACTATTTATTTCCTGTTCCAAGGATAATTCTAGCACATTACGATCAATAGCGTTTGTATATACTGTGCAGTCGTCTGCAAATAAATCGCAGGACGATGACAGATATAAGGGAAGATCATTTATATAAATGGCAAATAACAAAGGGCCAAGTATAGACCCCTGAGGTACTCCAATATTAATGGTAATAGCTTGGGATAGAGATTTATTGTGTGATACTACTTGTTTTCTGTCTAATAAGAATGAGTTAATTAATGTCACTATATTAAAGCTTACTTTCATTGTTTCTAGTTTTTTAATTAGGATAGTATGATCTATCATATCGAATGCTTTTTTTAAGTCTATAGACATCGTTCCACATAGAGTATTGTCGTTAATATTTTGATGCCAGTTTTCTTTCATGTTTGTTAGGGCCGTAAGGCAGGAATATTTTGGCCGAAATCCTGACTGACTGTCAAATATTAGTTTGTGGCGAACTAAGTGCTCTAGTGTTGTTTTGTGGATGTGCTTTTCTAGCGGTTTGGATAAAGAGGATAATATGGAAATTGGCCTACAATGACTCATGATATAATCGTCTAGTAAACCAGCTTTTAAATGAGGATACACTTTAGCGATTTTAAAGGCTGATGGGAAGTGATCTTTGGTGAGACATTGATTGTATATAAAAGTTAGTGACTCGCAGATCGCCGGTGCAGCATAGCGAAGGATCCGATTACTGATTCCATCTAGTCCTGATGAGTTATTGTTTTTTAGGCTACTGAGATGAGTAAATACTTCAGTGGTCGTCATTAGCGGTATGTTTGTGGGAATGTCTCCATAGCAATTGCTCTCACAGAATGATGATAATAAAGATATGTCATGAGGCACATCTGGTATTGCTGCCTTCAGTTGGTTTATGTCAGACTGAAAGAAACTACTGAATTGATCACATGCAACCTGATTTGATGGTAACGATTGTGATGATTTGTGTTTGTTTGTCAAGGTATTAATTGCTTTCCATATATCTTTAGTGTTGGTTTTATCTATTGTTAAGTTCTTAAAATAGTTTTTCTTTTCCTTTCAAATAACATATTGAACTTTGTTTCTCAGACTACGGTACATAGTTAGATCTCTATTTTTATGTGCCCTGTCCCGGTCTCTCATAAGTTCAACTACCTCCTGTGTGATCCACGGGGGATTAGTGTGATGTTTAACACGAACTTCCTTAAATGGAACATGCTTATCAATTACGCTTAGAAAGGTATTCAGCCAGTGATCCAGAGCATCATCTGGGTCAGGAAGCTGGTAAACATAGTCCATAGATTAGTTGAGCAAGTCTTGTAAGAAGGCATCTTGATTGAAGTTTCTGTAATTTCTATATTTTATACTTATATGTTTGTGTTTGGGAGGTTTGGTACCTCTTTTCGACCACGTGCAACATACTGGGTAGTGATCGCTCATTGCATTAATAGGTACAGTACATTCTGTGATGTTGTCAGCACACGTAGTATAGATATGATCTATAAGTGTTGCAGATGAATTTGTTATTCTAGTGGCTTGTTTGACTAACTGTTGGAAGTTATATGACTCTATTATGTTTTCCCATGTTTTGTTTGATTTGTTAGTGTCTATGTTGAAGTCGCCTAGCAGTATTATTTCTATAGCAATACTAAAGACTACATCCATCATAGTGGTGAATTTTTCATACTAGATATTTCCTGCACTGGGGTTTCGATAAAGATAGCCAACTACTAGGGGTATGCGATTTTGAAGCTTAACCTCAAGCCATACACATTCAATCTCACAGGTTTCAAAATCTAGCCTACGGTGGGCGTTAAGTGAGTTAGAAATATAAACTGCAATACCCGTCTCTTGTTTCTGATAGGGATCTCTTCTAATGGTTTTAAAGCCTCTGATAGCGATGTCATCATCTGAGATGTTGCTATTTAATCGACTTTCGCTAACGCCGAACATGTGAACATTTTGATTAACTATAAGTGATAATTCAGGCAGCTTCCATAATAGATGGCAGATATTTAAATGCCCGATTCTGCGCCCATTATTACTGAGCCAGTGTTCGTACTTATTAGACATTTTAACAATGCGTAATCATGAATATTTTAAAACACAAAATGAATACAACTTACGTCCTTTATAACAAATACACACTCTAAAGTACAGAGAAACAGTAATATCTCTATCAATATAAACACACACACACACACACACACACACACACACACACAAAATAGTATAAAGATAAGTAAGGATGATCAGTGAAGACCCCCTCACTCAGAGTATAAACGCGATAAAAAGTATTATAAAAGATATCTAAGTGTCAATCTCTGTGACTTCAATACGAGTCAATGTTTACAGCCACGTACAATCTAATACGTTGCTATATAAATTAATAACCAAGTATGCGCATAAACTTTCTAGGAGACGCTCTTTCTTGTATCGAGATCCGGTGTTGCTTTGTGTTGAATTGCTAGTAAATACCAGGCTGTGTTCGTCCTTGGTACAGCGACATCATAAATGCCTGCCGAAGTGAAGCTGGGCTAAACCGTGTGAGGTATAACGACTCTGGGTTACAATGGAATGGATACTGTTGATTTCTCACGGGTGTGTAACGACTTCCAACTACAGGCTCTGATTCGTGGCTAACAGGAGGCTGTGGTGGCACGTTGTTGTTACTACTGGGTTGATCCTTGCTGTGGAGAAGAGGGAACGTATCTTCATAATTATCACCCTCCTGTGTGAAAGAGGGCGTATTGTACGGATTTGGTGTGGTGGAAATGTTCCGTCTGGCTTGGATATCAGGTGCCGTGGTTATGAGTGGTCTGCTCTCTTCTGGCCTATTGGTACTTGATGTGGCGGCAGTATACGTCTGGCTTGAGTTTGAGGAGGTGTAGCTAAAAGTGTCCTACGCGATCCAATATTGGATGTAGGTTGTGTACGTTCAGGGTATTTAATATTTTTAGCGAGCAAGCTGGTGCCCAATGTAGACAAATGTACTTGATCCTTATAAAGTCGCTTTTTAGGTGCTCCAGACAGTGAAGTAAACACCGGTGTGTTGTTGATGAACTGTATGTTGTTGTGAGAACAAAACTTCTGAAATATGTTGTTATTTATGTCAGCTAGACGACGCTGGAATCCATAACTCGGTGATATGATGGAGGAGAAGAAAATGGACGAGTTAGGAAAAGTGTGACGTAATCCGTTCAAGAGCGCCAGCAGTTGAGATGTTGTGATTTGCTGGTTGTTCATGGTGTCATTGATACCAATATGAACGCTTGCCTTTTTTTTACGTTGAGATTTACAGCCAACCTCCTAATCGTGTCTGTTAGCCGTCAACACCAGCCCCAGGCAATGGAATTATGGAAACAATGTCTTTGTCTGTAGTAGACATCCGGTCGCTGTATAGACCTTTCATTAGAGAGTCGCCTATTATAATGTTTGTACAGTCGGGTCGTGCTGTCTGCACACGTTGGTTGTCAGTATGCCTTGCTCGTTGTTTCTCCCATTTAGCAGCAGTCTGTACGTCTCCGTGTGACTCTTCCTGTGTTTCCTGGAGGCGTGTGTTGTCTGTTGGCAGTGCACTATAGCACTGTACGTTTTCTGACAAATTTTCTTGAAGCACTTCGAATCTGTTGCTTATTTTTACACCAATGGGATAGACTGCTTGTAGCGTTTTATCTTCCTCTGCACGTTGAGGTTTTTTCGCGTCTTGTTTTGTTATTTGTTCTTGGTGAAACTGGGCTTCAAGATTCTCCAAAGTTGATACAGCTGCTTGGGAATTACACGCTTGTTCAGTTGGGTTGGTGGTGGACTCGTGCTGTAAAGTTTCTATTGTTTTTCTTAGCAATAGATTTTCCTCTCTCAGGAGCGTGATTTCTGCTTTGAGAGCAGTGTAGTCACTGCTGGTCTTGCTATTAGCTTCAATGTTCGCTGTAACAGTAGCAGTGAGTCCATTGATAGTTGGCGTGTTATCTAAGGCTGGTATTTCTTCTGCTACTCTTACGTTGGTCTCAACGTTGTTTTGGAGGTGCTCCATTGGATATTCAATGGCCAAGAGTACTGATGGGGTAGCTGACCTCGTGTTGATGATATTGTCCTGTTCATTCATTGTATGTGTTAGTTGAGAAACATTGTCTGCTGTGATGTCCACAGCTGTAGTTGTGGGCTGTGTAGATTCTGAGTCCTCACTCGAGACGAGCATGTTGATGATATCTTGTGTCTTTGATATGTCTCTACTCGTGAATGTAAGTATTGAGTTCTCCAGCTCGACAAAGTCTAATTTTAGCCAAGAGTTAATGTTTTCAAAGCTGCCCTGAGCTAGTAACTTGTCCTTCGAATGACATAAGTGTATTGTAAGGACTGGCGTCGTAATCAGATTGTCACAGCCTCACATAGGGGTGGTACCAACATAAAAGTAAGAGAGACTAGCGAAGGGATAGAACTCCAGCAAAAGGGAATGAACCGAGTCACTCGAAGGCTCGAATAATCCAGAGCCTTCTCGAAGGACCGGTCAGTGTGTCCACAGCCCCGTGGACACCGATGGGGCCCGCCGATTGCGGGATCCACGAGAAACTCAGAGAGAGTTACCACCCGTGTCGGATTGCGACACGTGTGGAAAGGCAGACACGGACTGGACATCGAGGAAGCAACAGGGCTTACCTTAAGGGGGACTTGATAGTTTAGACCCAAGTGTATTTAGGGGTCTTATGCATATGTTAGATAGCTGATAGAGTTGTTGTGATAATCATGTTTATTGTAAACTCCTGTGATATGCAACTTACAGATTGCTGGCTTGCGAAAACTTTCTTCGCCAGCTTACTGTAACATAATAATAATAAATGATGTTAGATTACATATGAACGGAGTTTGTTGCCTGTATGAGCCCGAGTTTCAATCCCCTAGAGATCTAGGACGGTGACAGGCTATTTGGGGGCAAGTCGGTTTTGGCAATCACAAGCTTTACTTTCAGACAGCTCTTGGTTTTGCTAAGTAAAAAAAATATATATATATTATACATGACAAAGTCAAAAACTTTGCAGCTATCATCATAT
Organism: Cepaea hortensis; assembly: GCA_963921405.1. Taxonomy (NCBI): domain Eukaryota; kingdom Metazoa; phylum Mollusca; class Gastropoda; order Stylommatophora; family Helicidae; genus Cepaea; species Cepaea hortensis. Next base: position 153,247,991 of record OY992876.1, read on the forward strand.
TATCTGTGAATGAGCTATTATAGTCCCTCTACAAAAATATTTGATATTTGAATTTATGCTGATGTTCATAAAATTTGACATTGACATGACTGTGACAATTACATTGACTGTTACTAATTTTTTTTTATTCCAAAATCAGATTGTTCCGCGAAATATCGTGTGTATGTAACCTGTACTCCAGCAGTGGCGAGAAAACAGGAAAGCACAACAAGACTACAGTCGAGAGATCAGGGAAAATAAGATGAGTTTCATTTCATGCTCATTATGTCCCTAAGCGATACTCATCCATGATTCATTGATGTAACATTTTTCTTTGTATTGATTTTTATGTATATGCTAATCTCATAACCAAGTAAACCTGCTCGTGTAAATTTGAATGTAAACATTAAGGGGGATAACCAACTTTTGTACACCCAAACTAATTTCAAAGGGATTTAATTTCAATAAAGTGAACAATAACTAAAATACAAGATGTCAACATTAGAACAGTGCATCGAATTAGGTATTAGGTTAGGATATATTGAGGAAAAACTTTCAGAATGGGCACAAAAGACACATTCAGAAAATATTGCACGTGAAGACAGAGCAATAGAGAGAGAAGAGAAAAAGATGCAAGCAGAAAGAGAAGAGAAAAAGATGCAAGCAGAAAGAGAAGAGAAAAAGATGCAAGCAGAAAGAGAAGAGAAAAAGATGCAAGCAGAAAGAGAAGAGAAAAAGATGCAGATGCAAATGGAAGCGGAAGAAAAGAAAATGCAACTGCAGGCTCAAGAGAAGAAGATGCAAATGGAGCTCGAAGCTGCGACCAAGCAAGCCCAATTAAGTGCAGAAACACAGATAAAACTGAAACAAATGGAAATTGATTCCAACTTAGAAATGTCAGTAAACAAAATTAGAAGTAAAGAAGATGAACAAAAATACAACAAATATAAAGGCCTGGTCAAGCCGTTTTGTTCAGGAGATTCAATCAGCGCATACTTAGAGAACTTCGAGTGCTTGATGACTTATCATAACGTCGCAAAAGTTGACTGGTCATTTATCCTGATGAGAAATTTAGCTTTAGAGCCCTTAAAAGTGATAGAGACAGTTCCACAAGACATGAGGAAAGATTACGACTATTTGAAACAAAGAATACTACAACATTTTTCACTAGATACAGCAGGCTATCAACTACAGTTCTCCAAATTAACCCCATCACCTAACCAAACTTTCATAGACTACGTGTCTACAGTCCAAGATATTTGTACAAAATGGATAACCTCAGCAAAAACAAATAACATCCATGATAAACTGAAGGAGCTAATTATAATTGACAAAATTATTAGCACAATACCAACACCTTTTTCTAAATTTTTGAGACAAATGGATTGTAAAACTATTCAAGAAATAGAAAATAAGGGGAGCGCATATTTTACAGCGAACCGCGATATTTTTCAGTTGAATATGAGCCAAAATGAAACAGCAGCAGTTACAAACACCAAATATTCAAAACCAAATGAAAATAGGTTCAAACAACGCTCTAAGTTCACAAAGCCAGTAACGTGCCAGTATTGTCATCTGAAACACGAAGAGTACGCGATGTGTGACAAATCACCAAATTATCCACATCATCTGCAAATGATGGTGGAAAAACAAAAGAACAAAAGGAACGCATATCAGAGAGCGGTCAAATGTTATTTTTGTTCGAGCTTTGGGCACTATTCAGCACGCTGTGACGGACGAAAGATGATGAAGCAGGCTAATGCCGCATTAATAGACACATCCTCAGATAAAGAAATTGAACAACAGAACGAATGCGACATCCAGAATGAAAGTACGAGTGAGTTAGGTAATGCAGTAGAAATCATTAACACCATCACTGATAACACATGTAACACCTGTAGAAAACTTCAGCTTGATACAACTTTGTTATGCGGCCACACAATCCCAGTTTCTAACGAAATGGCCAACGCAGCCTTAACATCAACAGGCAAGTTAAAGTTTGCAACAGGTTTTGTTAATAACAAACAATGTACATTAATACGCGATTCCGGCGCGACTCTTTGTGGAATTAAGAAAACATTAGTTAATGACAAAGACTACACACACAAATACGTAACTTGTCGCACATTCGCAGGCACTATCGAAAGATACCCCCTAGCACTTGCCGAAATTCGGACACCTTTTATATCAGGACAAGTGCTATGCGCAGTACTAGAAAATCCTGCCGCTCAAATCATCCTTGGGAATCTTCCCAACATAAGATCTTGCTCTGAACAAGAAATAAGAGAATGGGAACAGAAAAACTGTATCCAAAAACTGAACAGTGGTTCCAAAATGAAAAACCACGCGTGCTTGTCTCAAAATGCCAAAAGCACATTGGAGACAACCGATGACGGAATTCGAAACGAATTCACAGAGGTGCAGAATACTGGGGCGGTTGAATCTTTCAATGATACCATCAGATTAACACCTCGAACTGAGGACGCCATCGATCCACAAAATATTGAGCCTGTAGATGTGCAACAACACACACAGTACGCTAATATAGTAACAAAACAAATGACACACAAAACCCACAACGACCAACTTCAGGAGTTGCTACAAATCATTTCACCCAATATTACCACCACCGAGTTTATAGAAGAACAAAAATCAGATCCAACTCTTTCGCCATACTTTCGGCTAGTAGGATTAAAGCCAAAATTGACGAAAAACGCTTCTTGGACATTTAGACTAAATAATAATATTCTGACTAGATTATATACCAGAGATCAAACCACGATACAGCAAGTCGTTCTACCTCAGTCACATCGTGAGAAAGTGCTACATATAGCCCATGACTCACCTTTCGGAGGTCATATGGGTTACGAAAAAACAAGGGCCAGAGTCTTGAGCCAATTTTATTGGCCTAAATTTTGCCAAGACATAAAAACCCATTGTAAATCATGTGATACCTGTCAGAAACTAATCAAAAAAGGGAAAAACCCTGCGGCAGAAATTCAATCAACCACAACTGCCTCGAGACCATTTCAAATCGTGGCGGTTGATTTAGTAGGTCCTTTGAACCACATCTCAAACAAAGGAAATAGATAAATTTTTACACTCGTTGATTTGTGTTCGAGGTGGGCAGAAATGATTCCATTAAAATCTATCTCCACTAAGGATGTGACGAACGTATTATTACAGATATTCTCCCGTTTTGGCTTTCCGGAGAAGATAATATCGGATAGAGGAACGCAATTCATATCAAATGCCACCCACTCGGTAACTAAGTTACTAGGCATAAAACAATGTTTTACAAGTCCCTATCGACCGGCCGCAAATGGAATTTGCGAAAAATTAAATGGGGACTTAAAACATATGTTATCCAAAGTGACAGCTGATAATCCAGCCGATTGGGATATACTTCTCCCAACGGTGCTGTTCGCATACAGAGAAGTCCCACAATCAAATACGGGGTTCTCTCCATTTGAATTGATATACGGAGCGAACCCAAGAGGACCTCTCACTATTTACAAAGATATAATATCACAACCCGTAAACACCCAATTACCAGTTTCCACCTATGATTTGGTCACTGACACCAGAGACAAAATCATTAGATCCTGTATACTGGCCAGAACATCATTACAGGAGAAAGGTTTTAGGTACAGGCAGTACGCCAACAAAGGAGCAAAAACGATTGTATTACAACCAAATCAAGACATTTTACTATTACTACCTGACAAGAGAGATTTACTATCAACCTCTTGGCAGGGACCATTTAAAGTGGTAAGAAAGATTTCGGAAGTTGACTACGAAATTTCTTTGAATGGAAAGTTGAAAATATTCCATGTAAATATGTTAAAACCGTACTACTCTAGAAAGGACAGTGACACGAACAAGCAGACGCAGATAATAAATGACAAGAACCAGACTGACAAAAAGCACAACGAAAACGAAACGACAATTACCCGACGGAATGACACCTCGACAAACGAAGATCTAAACGAAGCATCATTAACGACTCATTTTTGTGACAACGAAGACGACGAAAACATATTCACAGTACCGACAATATGGGATAATGACATGGACGACCAATTTAACGACACATTGACAACTATTAGTCTCGACGACGACGACGACAATGACATTGAAGACAATTTACAAACAGTAGCGTCAGTAATAAATCAGACGGACGTAGACAATACAGAAATTCCAGTACCAATTATGAACGACGACAGTACGATGAAGGACATACAAATCTCTGACACTTTGACACAACAGCAGCGACAAGACATTTTGTCTCTTCTTAACGACTATAAAACTATCTTCTCAAACAAACCTGGACAGACTGACAAAATAACACATTCAATTGTGTTGACAGATCTAACGCCTATCAAATGTAGACCATATTCAATTCCTTTACATTATAGAGCAAATTTAGACAAAGAAATTTTGGACTTAGAAAAAAATAAAATAATACAGAAATCTGTTTCCCAGTACTCTTCGCCAATTGTCCTGGTGAAAAAGAAGGACCAAACTATTCGGTTATGCATAGATTACAGAAAATTAAATACTATAACCACGACAGATGCTGAGCCAATGAACAGATGTGAAGACCTCATTTTGAATATGTCTCAATCATCCTTATTTTCTAAGCTTGATTTAGCTAAAGGTTACTGGCAAGTACCACTAGCTCCCTCTTCAAGGCATATAACAGCATTCGCTACACCACTTGGGCTGTACGAATGGAGATATCTTCCATTTGGTCTCAAAAACGCTCCCGCCACATTTGTCAGGTTAACTGGACTGTTATTGCACGGCATCAAGGACGTGCAATCATATATTGATGATATATGTATCCATTCTTCAGACATGACTTCTCACTTACGTACACTCCAACAAGTCTTTAATCAAATCCTTCTCTTTGGACTTACTATCAAACCTTCCAAGGTTGAAATAGGCTATAAAGAAATAGACTTCTTAGGTCATAGGATTTCCGAAGGCAAACTATTAACAGACGATAGAATCGTATCAAAAATTCTCAACCTGGAAGTTCCAACTACAAAGAAACAGGTTAGAAGCCTGTTAGGTCTCATAAACTATTATGCCAAGTTTATACCAAACTGGGCAGAACTCACATCAGTTTTTTCTAATCTGTTGACAAAAGATCATCCAGAAAAATTTTGTAAGAGTATCCGCTTAGAGGATGTAATGTGCAAATTGAAATCAATTTTTTCTAACCCACCCGTATTAAGATTACCAAACATAGATATACCTTTTATTCTGACCACAGATTCGAGTGCTATCGCAATTGGAGGATGCCTGATGCAGGAATATCAAGGCGTAAGTCGTCCGATACTCTATGTCAGCCGGAAGCTTAAAAAGGCTGAGATCCATTATTCCACAGTTGAGTTGGAGGCATTAAGTCTACTTTTTTTGTATGCGTCGTTTATCTAAGTTCCTCTTAGGTTCGCATTTTGTTGTTTTAACCGATAATTCGCCACTGCTGGTACTTAAACAAGGTGTGCCAAAGAATCATCGATTATCAAGATGGTGTCTTCTTCTTCAAGATTTCGACTTTGAAATCCGCCACATCAAAGGTACTGATAATATTATTGCGGACATATTGTCACGGCAAACTAATGCACAAGCAGACTAGCACTAGGCACATTAATCATTCGCCATATAATAAGCTGTGATATTTTAGTCTGTTGCATAGAACAGTGTACCGCTACACCTACCATATAACAGTGTACCTCTACACCCACTATAGAACTTTCACCCAGAAGTATCAACGCCCAAATGTATAATCTACTTATAACACTCACGAACATGAAACTGTGAGAACCCTATAGGGTATTAAGCCATATTACCAATGGCCAAGGCTTGAAAAACAATCCGAGCGATATATAATATCTGTGAAGTGATTTCAACCAGTGAACTGACAGTCATCGTATAAAGATTAAGAACACTGCAAACTCGCTATTGCTAAGAAACTTCTCAAACAGCCGGAATAGAACTATGTCTAGTACAACATGCAAGGGACAGCTATATTAACTGTTAACATTGATGGCACGACAAACGGACAACAGGAGGACAACACACACATCGTCGTTGGAGTTAGTTACTTAATTAATTTACTATTAGTTAATATGTATTACACTTGTATTTAATTATATATATAAAATATGTGAACCTGTAACTTCTATACTCTCTACCATAATATTACAGGTATTTTCACTAATAGGTGAAATATTCTTCCTATACAATTTTTTCTATTTAAGTTATAAACCATTTTTTGATTACACGTACAAAAAGTACTTGTTACCTTAAAGGGAACATATCACCTAATCCATTTTTCTAAGGGCAGTAAGACTTACCTTAACTTTATTTGTATATTTTAACAAAATACTATTTTGTATGAAAGAGGTATGAATGACAGAGTGAATGAATTAAATGAGAGAGCGATATACTGAGCGGACAAATTTTACGCAAAACGTATTAATTTTAATTTGTCTGCGTCTTTCATGTAAAATGTATTACCTGTCTCAATTGTTGATACATGTTTAGTATTGAATACACTACATCTAAGCGCCACCGTTTGGAATGCCCCGATCATGTATTACACAGATTGGGTAATTCATGACAAAGGATATCCCAACTCGTGACGCTTGGAGTTAAACCACACAATGACCACACACTTCATACAAACTCAAAACTGAACACTAACAATTAAAATACAGTCACTTTATTAGAAACAGCAACATATCAGTCAATACACTAACAAGCCAACAGGAACACACGTAGTCAGATGTGATAAAACAACAGCATAACTACATATTCAGCAACATACAACATACGGAAGTAAAAATGTATCGAAATACACACACAAGACAAGATTTGCAAGTGTACTTAAATAGCCAAGACATTTGTCTTGTTAAAACTCTCTTACACAGAGTTTTATATCTTGGTATCATATGGATACGTGAGAAGGGCGCGGTTGTAAGAACAACTGGAAACGTCACTGAACTTCGGTCAGATAAGCATGTTTAAGAACATAGAAGAGAGAGACCTCTTCAGCAATCATCTTGAAGTGGTGTATGGGAGAATACATGAGTTGTTAATGCAGATGTGTAGGTTGCCAAGTTACTATCCACCAAACTACAAACACCGACGTTATGTGATCCTGTGACAGAATTAGTACAGAACTAATTACCATATAATAACCCATCAAAGCAGGGGGGAGGGGGACTCCTGTCACAGCCTCACATAGGGGCGGTACCAACATAAAAGTAAGAGAGACTAGCGAAGGGATAGAACTCCAGCAAAAGGGAAAGAACCGAGTCACTCGAAGGCTCGAATAATCCAGAGCCTTCTCGAAGGACCGGTCAGTGTGTCCACAGCCCCGTGGACACCGATGGGGCCCGCCGATTGCGGGATCCACGAGAAACTCAGAGAAAGTTACCACCCGTGTCGGATTGCGACACGTGTGGAAAGGCAGACACGGACTGGACATCGAGGAAGCAACAGGGCTTACCTTAAGGGGGACTTGATAGTTTAGACCCAAGTGTATTTAGGGGTCTTATGCATATGTTAGATAGCTGATAGAGTTGTTGTGATAATCATGTTTATTGTAAACTCCTGTGATATGCAACTTACAGTAAAAAAGAAACATTAATATATAAGAGACATATAAGAAAACTCTCTTCGCCAGCTTACTGTAACATAATAATAATAAATGATGTTAGATTACATATGAACGGAGTTTGTTGCCTGTATGAGCCCGAGTTTCAATCCCCTAGAGATCTAGGACGGTGACACAGATCTTCCACGCAGCCCCCGCTTCTATCTTGTCTGTGTTGGATTCGTTCAGGCTTGTAATAATTGATGAGGCACGTTCGAAATGCCTCATAATGGAGTGTATTGTTAAAGGATACTGTAACACATTGGCCAGAGTTGGTGTGTTGGACGACTCGGCCGACTGGATTCACACACCTGGCTAGCTTGGTCTTCACAGCCTTCTCTTTGTTTAGTGTGTATGGTTTATTCACGACCGATCGTAAACCGGATCTTGTTTTAACACCAGTCACCTCCAGAGAGGCCTCTCCTATCGATGACATTACTGCATCATGTTATCAAACCCGTTTGAAGAATGCAGTGAACTCATTGTAGTCTAGACGCGCCGCGGGCTATTTGAATTCATGTGTTGCGGTTCGTTTGTTTTGATAATTGAGACAATAACACAGAGCTGATCAGGGACTTGCGATGTTGTGTGCTAGGCGACGACTCACCACGCGCTAGTCAAGCATGGTTTAATCACACGTTGTCGTTAATCGATAATTGGTAGGTTTCAAAATTGAATGACCTTACCGTCCATTTATCAAAGAAATCCTCATTTCACTAAACCACAGTCACATAAACTTAAGATATTAATTCGTATTAGATCCAGTTTTAGAACTAACACAATGATATACACAACATCTCGATTGAAATAGGTAAAACTTTGATAAATTCTATAGAAATTTGGAATGCTTGTGAAAACACGCCCGCTCGTAACCGGAAACCGGAATAGAGAGAGAGAGAGAGAGAGAGAGAGAGAGAGAGAGAGAGAGAGAGAGAGAGAGAGAGAGAGAGAGATCATACGCACTCAAGAAAAACGTCAGTCGTGCATATGGTTCTGTCCAAGCTGGATATTTATTCAGACGAACCTGATCACAGTTGCAATTCGCAAACAGGCGATAACTTCAATGTATATATACATACAAATGCCGCCTTACATACGCTCGTAGCACACAATCAATTACATAAGTCCTACACTCGCTATTTTCAACCTAGCACTCTCGCAAAAGCTATTTTACTATTTCACTCGCTCAGAAAAACACAACGTCCTCCCCTGAAACTGTCTGGGTCCCGTCTGACGTGGTCAAGCTGGTCGGCTGGACTCGTGGTCCTTGGACCCCGTGCCGTCCGTGATCCCCGTACTGTCACAGCAGTCACGTCGTACTGCAGTCCGTCCGTGTTAGGTTAGGTTATTCAGTGTACTGACGTCTAGTCCGTTCAGGGCAGTGTCCCGTGAACTTAAGTCCCCTCCTATCACTCGGTCTTGTCCTGCCGGTGTCCTGTCTGTGTCCCCACCTGAGTCCTGTCTCCACTCTATCTACTGTCCTGTATATGTCCTGTCTTGTGACCACTCTGTGTCCTGACTTATGTCATCTCTCTAATCTATCGACTATACTATAGATGCCCTTACCTATGTCCTATATGTCGTTATCTAAGTAGTCCTACCTCTATTCTGTCCCTTGTCCTCTCTATATCCTGTATCCACATTCCCAACACCCTGACACGTAATCAATAACAAAGGGAACAATTCACAAGAAGTTAGACGTTGGCTGGCCGTAGAACTACAGAGGTTACACAGTGTGAGAACCTGCGGCACCAGCAAGACAGTTACAGTGTTAGAACCTGCGGCACCAGCAAGACAGTTACAGTGTTAGAACCTGCGGCACCAGCAAGACAGTTACAGTGTTAGAACCTGCGGCACCAGCAAGACAGTTACAGTGTTAGAACCTGCGGCACCAGCAAGACAGTTACAGTGTTAGAACCTGCGGCACCAGCAAGACAGTTACAGTGTTAAGAACATGCATCCTTCCTACAGCAATATTTGGATTGAGCCATGGACCATTTCGCAGTCACCACAGAAGAAAACTGGATCTTTTAGCTACAATGTCACATGACAATTCTTAGACTATTGTGAACCAAGAAGAAGATCAATACTGAAATTCTACCAGATATGAACATGGAAGACAATTGGCTCATTAACAGCATCACGTCTCGGAAACTGAAATAGCCTGGCCATAGTAACGTCATAGGGTTTGGAGAGGGCAGGAATGGAAGATGTGGTGCTGGTAGAAGAGGCTGGGGTCGACCAGCGCGAAGATGGACGCGGGACATTGCTGACATCTGGGGCACGAGGGTGAAGGAGACGGGTGACATGGCCAGAGATCGAGAGGTTTTCGATGGGTCGTGATAAAAGCGACGTTCTATGAAGGACATGATGATGACCGACCGACCGACCGACCGACCGACCGACCGACCGACCGACAGACAGACAGACAGATAGATGGATAGATATGTATGTGTGATCTAGATGGTATGGAGATACGGCGTGAACAGTTTTACTGAATCACCGCAGAGACACAAAAAGAATAGCATGTGATGCATAGAGTAACCATTGAATTCTAGGCATCCTGTTTTGTATGGCATGCAATAATACTTCAGATATCCCAGTTTTCTTTCCCAGACTGCGAAATAAAAGAAATTCGTTTCTATGAGTGTTAGTTATCTTTGATCGCAGTTTTATCACATACTAACCCAGAATCCGTTCGGAGTTTATGCCGGAAGTAAGTTGCAGCACTTCCGGCAGGTTATCTTGTTCACCTTTGAAACCTGTTGTACTCAAACAAATTTAGATAATACTCGCACTGGAAATTATTGGAAGATCCAGCCATTGGTGAAATCCTGCAGGCCGATGAAATATCGGCGTTGATCAGTATTCACAGAAGATAAAGGCGAGATTAGAAATCCTTGGACAAATTAAACGACAGAACAATTAAAGGTTATATTCACGGTATATTTCGAATCTGTAACCTTCAAATTTCACAGAGTGTAGTAACGACAAAGCTTTACAAGAAAACAGTCACAAGTGCTAAAGTGGACGTTTCGTCTAAAGTCTTCGTCAGCGCGCGCGCTCTCGCGCACGCACACACACACACAAACACACACACACACACAACAGAAACTGTTACTACATTTTAAAAAATATGTCAAAGCTAAATAAAATAAAAATTGTTGCGTATCCATTACGGGACGTTGCTGTCAACACCAGCATTTTTCAGCTGCTGTTGATTTACTAGGTAAGTATTACGTTCAGTAGTTTGCCATTGCTTTCTGAACGACCGGCTCCCATACCAGCACGTTATAACATAACTCGACACTGTCTGCTGTACAAATCGGTCGCAGCTGAGCTTCGAACGCCTGGCACCCGGCTCACAAACCGCGTTCGCAAACCTTTGGCCACGGAGACGTTTTAAAGCTGTGTCAAAGCTATGCAGCTATAATCACATTACAGTTATGTGTGGCTCCTGCGAGAGAGAGAGAGAGAGAGAGAGAGAGAGAGAGAGAGAGAGAGAGAGAGAGAGAGAGAGAGAGAGAGAGAGAAAGAGAGAGAGAGTCTATGTGTATGAGAGATAGAAAGAGAGCGTGAATGATTGAGTGAGAGAGAGACAGAGGGAGGGAGAGAGATATAGTGTGTCTGTGTGTACTTGAGAGAGGGAGAGAGAGAAAGATAGAGTGAAAGACAGAGAGAGAGAGAGAGAGAGAGAGAGAGAGAGAGAGAGAGAGAGAGAGAGAGAGACAGAGGGAGAGAGGTAAGAAAAAAAAAACATAGACACGGTTAATACCTGCACACTCAATCTCGGTGAATAGAAATAATAGAGGGGAAATTAATTGGGAAAATAATAATATAAAGGTAGGCAAGTAGGCCTATTTAATAAGAAACTAAACTACAGAAAAACGACTCCGACGTTTCGATCTTAGTGACCTTCTTCGGCAACAGCACAAACGGATTTATAAGGGGGAGGGGATACAATGATAAAATAAACACAGTGGTATAAAGACAGACATGTATAAATGATTAATTAATACAAACTGGCGAGTGCGCAAGCTCCTCGCACAGGAAATGGTGCATGGTTTATGTACACGGAGGCTGCACACTTGTCAGTTATCCTTGCTTATTTGCACTTTTTACGTTTTACATTATACCTATTATATAAATTTTGTTTCTTACATATATTATACCTATTATATACATTTTGTCTCTTACGTACATTATGCCTGTTATGTATATTTTGTCACTTATATACAGTATACCTATTATATACATTTTGTCTCTTATATACGTGTTGTCTTCGATATACATGTTGCTTTTTGTATACATGTTGCTTCTTTTATACGTGTTGCCTCTTATATACGTGTTGCCTCTTATATACATGTTGTCTCTTATATACATGTTGTCTCTTATATACATGTTGTCTCTTATATACATGTTGCCTCTTATATACATGTTGCCTCTTATATACGTGTTGCCTCTTATATACATGTTGTCTCTTATATACATGTTGTCTCTTATATACATGTTGCCTCTTATATACATGTTGTCTCTTATATACATGTTGTCTCTTATATACATGTTGTCTCTTATATACGTGTTGTCTCTTATATACATGTTGTCTCTTATATACATGTTGTCTCTTATATACATGTTGTCTCTTATATACACGTTGTCTCTTATATACATGTTGTCTCTTATATACATGTTGTCTCTTATATACATGTTGTCTTTTATATACATGTTGCCTCTTATATACGTGTTGTCTCTTATATACATGTTGTCTCTTATATACGTGTTGTCTCTTATATACGTGTTGTCTCTTATATACGTGTTGTCTCTTATATACATGTTGTCTCTTATATACATGTTGTCTCTTATATACATGTTGTCTCTTATATACATGTTGTCTCTTATATACATGTTGTCTCTTATATACATGTTGCCTCTTATATACATGTTGTCTCTTATATACATGTTGTCTCTTATATACATGTTGCCTCTTATATACATGTTGCCTCTTATATACGTGTTGTCTCTTAATATACACGCTGTCTTCTGTATACGCCGGTGAAGTGGTTACGGACGCAGTTCGTAATCCCGTATACCCATGTTCTAAACACAACTGCCGACGATTTGAGAGCAGACCTCCGTGTGTTGGTTCTTTACGAAATGGTATGGGTGCTGGTCGTTCAGAAAGCAATGGCAAACTACTGAACGTAAATTTGCCAAGAGATCACAACAGCAAAAATGTTGCATGTTGACTGCGATGTCCTGTAAACGATATGCAACTAACTTTTTAACTCCTATATACATTATACCTATTATATACATGTTGTCTATTATATACGTGTTGTCATCTATATGCCTGTTGCCTTTTGTATACATGTTGCTTCATATATACATGTTGTCTCTTAATATAATGATGTATCCTTTATACATTATGCCTGTTATATACATTTTGTCTCTTACATACATTATACATATTATATACATTTTGTCTCTTACATACATTATACCTATTATATACATTTTTGTCATTCTGTTCACTGAGACTCCTGGGATTCGTCGCTGGGGCTACGGAGTTTGTGCTATTTGCGACACTTTCGTCAGGCCGCCGTGCGGAAAGTGGCCGTGCCATATGGGATAAAACCCAGTGCAATGAAGTCAAAACTCTCTCCTTTAAACTCAAATATGTCCTGCTTAAAATCAAATCAATTATCGATTTAGAACATTGGAGAACACTGTGCAAGTTTGTGCAAAAATTATTTTCTATTTATCTTAAACGGGGGCAATTTATTACTAAAGGATAATCGTTTGAAAACAGTTGTCAGACGACCCAGTTGAGATTAACCCGTGGGCACGGGATAGGCACGTGGCTCAATTAGTGTCATCAGTTGACGCGATTCCGATCATCAGAAATACAAGTAAATTTGTTAAAGTGCAGACATTACCCACGGTCGCTTATCGTAAATCTCCTGCTTCTTATCTTCTTTTTTTTTCCTGACTTGCTTTCATTCTGTCTGTCTTGTTTCCGACCACAGAGCTGACATATTTTGCGTCTGTTCCCTGACCTATACATCCCATTTCTTCAAGGAATTTGTTAACTGATTCATCGCCAAATGTAACCTCCATTTGGATTGAAGGACGATATAACACGGCACTAGGGTCACCGTGTTATTCGTTTCGTTTCGCTGTATCTTCCACAATTTCAATGCTCAGTGAACGGAAAATCCCATTATAATACTTGCTCATTTGATTGAATCAAATTAAAAAAAAAAAACTACAACAAGAAGTAGATTGTGAGCTTTAATGAAACACGATTACAAGAAACAAATTGGACGTTGCGGCCAAAGTCTTCGTCAGCACAGAACAAACAAACACAAAATGACACACAACTACACGAAACACACTGCATGGCAATATTAAGGGTACTTATCTGAATCTGTATCCTTGATTGGAGTAACTGACGCGTTAGACGACTATCAGTGTTTTGTATGAACCGGATGTATGGTCAACGGGTCAAAGGTCAATACCGTCAGAAGCTCAGGTATTGGCTAAGCCACTCGGCGGAAGGACAGGCGAGAAGGGGATGGGGTGGAGAAGCGCACATGTAAGCGGAAGGTAAAATTGGGATTGGTGAAGATGTAACAGACGCAGTTCGCAATGTCTCGTTCCGCGCTTGAAACACAGCTGCGGGCGACCTGGATGCAGACCGCCATTGCGTTGGTCTTCAAAGTATGGCATGAGTGCCGGTCGTTTAAAAAAAAAATTACAAACCACCGAACGCAAACCTGCCAAGAAATCCCAAACAGCAAAAATAATGCTGGAGTTGACTGCGACGTCCTGCAAAGGACATACAACTACCTTTTTAGTGGACTATACAACTAGGGGGTGGGAGGAGGTGGGGGTTGGAAGTTATATGAAACTGTGTTGGACATTGAGACCGTAAGGGGAGAGTGAACCCAAATGGAAGATGAGATGGTTTTCCAATGTCCTACAAACCCGTTCGTGGGATGCGCACGATTTGATCGCCGTGACCTGTATGTCAGCCACGCCACGGTGGTCAGGACTGTTGAAGTGGATGGATACTGGTTTCCGGGCGCCACTGTTGATATAAGAAAGGTGTTGCCTAAATCTGCAAGCCAGACGTAGAAATATCTCGCCAATATATCTCATGTCACAACGTGTGCAAGTAATCGCATAAATAACGTTGCTACTCGTGCATGAGAAGTCCTCACGAATGTGGAAAAGTCGTCTTAGGGAATGCCAGACTCTGGGTTTGAAGTATATGTGGGCAGGTCTTACAACGCGATCGAAGACAAGCCACCGTACCAGGAAGAGACTTGTCACGTCAGTTAGTAGCTGAAATATGTAGTTATGGAAGAAAGCTGTTAGCAAGTTGAAAGCATATTGAAAATATCACAAATATAAATCTTTGGGCAAGAAGGCAACGAAAATAAAGCGTGGATAACGCACGAAAGTTGTAAAGAAAATAAGAAAAGAAAACTTTTATAACAGGTTCAAATAATAACAAAACCAGTTCTACTAAAGTTAGACCACATGAAAACTTTTTTCGCATATCCTTTACAGGACATCGCTGTCAACATCAGCATCTTTCAGCTGATTGTTGATTTCTTGGCAAGATTACGCTCAGTAGTTTGTCATTGCTTTCTGAGCGACCGACTCAAATACCCCTAAGTTACCGACGCGAAGAGAACCGCTACCAATTCTCGCGCAACGTCACGTTACTTATGAGAGTATACGAGATTACGGAGAAAGTCGTGTAACCTCTAGACCAGAGAGACCGGCACATGAAAACTACACACTGGTTAATAAAGAAGTTAGCAGACAACGACGCATAAGAGCCAATATTTAGAAGGCCTAACAGAGAGTGTAGGCGGTCTCAGTGGCCTAAAGGTTTGCGAACGCGATTCGTGAGCCGCTTATTAGGCGTTCGAAACTCGGCGGTGACCGATTTGGCAGCAGACTGTGTCGCGCTGGGGTGTTAACGTGTTGGTATGGGAGCCGGTCGTTCAGAAAGCAATGGCAAATTACTGAACGTAAAAACGTGTCAAGACATCAACAACAGCAGTAAAATGCTGGTGTTGACAGCGATGTTCTGTAAATAGGATATGCCCAAAAAAAAAAAAAAAAACTCAGGGGGTGTAGAAGTTGCAGCTGCTGGCCCGCATGGTGTCGCCGGAGCAGCTATTAAAGCCAATATAAACAACTCAATTGACTATTTTTATTTTTATTTGTCCCGAAGCAATTTCCTGCTATGGGTATGTAATGTGATAGCGCTCTCCCATTTTGTAGGCCGAGATGCACGGAGTAATAGGTGATCAGTCTTTCTCTCACTCCGCAGACCACGGGCCCAGGCGTCAAACACAACTGAATTACTACACACATTATTTAGCACAGTCTGAAGAAATACCAGCAGAATGAACAAAAGATTATCCGGTGTAGCTGCCAATGAAATGAGACCTACAGTGGTGTGGATATTATAGATGAATAATGTTATTATCGGTTCCTGATAAAATATTCAGCAGGATCACACTGAAGAGATTAAGCGATGCCACAGAGCAACAACTAACTAAATGATGAACAAGTTGGCCTTTGACCAAGTAGATCACGTACTGACCAGACAGCCACATTAGGCATACTAATGCAGCAAAGAAATGACATTTTTTTTTTTTTTTTTTTGCGCTCGCTCGCTTTGAACTCCGACGTAGTCCATACACGTTACTTCTAGTAGCACTAGACTGTATTTTGCGCGTGGAATAACTTTCCCCAATACCAGTGTCTCTCGCCATCAGGCGAACCTACTCTGACTTTAGATGTACTTGTAATTTACGTACCGAAGTTAGGGACGAGAAGTCAACATTTTAGTCCAACCGACCGGTGTAGGGGTTGAATCCCGGTGGAATATCCAATGAAACTACTCTTGAAGGCCTCTTCTATCGTTTATCTGTCAATGGAATACAGATCCTCAACTAACTGACACAAGCACACCAACTCACACAAGCCCACCAACTCACACAAGCCCACCAACTCACACAAGCCCACCAACTCACACAAGCCCACCAACTCATACAAACCCACCAACTCAAACAAGCCCACCAACTTATACAAACCCACCAACTCACACAAGCCCACCAACTCGTACTGTCCCCCACAGCTCCTTGTACATCTCCCGCATATTATCAATCTTTGTCTCTGATTCTCTTTTCCGTGTTTTAGGTCTCCCTTTATTTCTTTTTCTCTGCTGGTTCCATTTTATCCATGGCGATGCTTGCAGAGACGAAAAGGACACAGTGTATGAGCTCGCTGGCACTTAGATAACAGTCCCATCGCTTGGTATGGTTTAAATATCTTACACAACACATTGTAATGCCCCCCCCCCCCCCATCCAACCCCCATAGGATCGGAGTTTTTGTTAATTAATTGTGTGTAGTTATCATACAAATCAAGTAGATGGACATGTTTCAGGTAGATCACTATACCTTTAACATACAAAACGGGCGTGTTTCAGGTAGATCACCAACCACTCATCATACAAGATGGACTTGTTTTAGAAAGATCATCAATCCACCATAAATCATCATCATGTTAAGCATGGGCGGTCATGTTTCGCAATTTCACACAATCACCAGAGTCGTGGATCAACTCTGTGTTCTTGTCTCGACCATACCTCGTGGCTACGCCAGTCAGCTATTTATGTATCTGCCTTCTCCTTGTTCTTTTCCCCTCAATCTTGTCAGTTGTCACCAAGGGCAGCATACACGATGGACGTGTTTCAGGTACACCATCCCTTCAAAATATAATCTGCACATACTTCTTGCTCTGTCTGTCTTGCCTATAATTTCCCTACATAATCCTAATTTATGTATCTCACCTCTTGTTCTGATATGCCTCATGAATTTTAAACGCCTTTTCCCGTGGCTTTCATGAGGGTTCTTGCAATACCAGTTTTCAATACCTC
Source organism: Cepaea hortensis (assembly GCA_963921405.1). NCBI lineage: Eukaryota > Metazoa > Mollusca > Gastropoda > Stylommatophora > Helicidae > Cepaea > Cepaea hortensis. Next base: position 153,265,609 of record OY992876.1, read on the forward strand.
ACAGATACTTATGCGACTCCTTTTCCTTGTCCTCTTCTTCGTCCCGCCTCAGTTATACAATTAAAACGCAACAGTAAAATGAACAGTGATACAATTAAAGCGAACAGTGATACAATTAAAAGAACAATTGCTTGCTTGCTTGTGTTCGTTGGCTTGAGCTCCAACGCGAAGTCCTGTATGTCGGATGAAGGCATCCTGTTGTCCAACATCAGTGTGATGTCATACAGGACTTGAGGTTTGCGTGAGTATCCGTTGTCCCATGTCTGGCCCATTGGTGTGCAGACTGGTGGTTCCTCGCCGTACAGGCAGACACTCTCCGACTTCGGAGGAAAAATGAACAATTAAAATGAACAGTGATACAATTAAAACACAACAGTAAAAGTAAAATGAACAGAATTCTGACAAGGGAGCCTCAATCAATCAATCATGTGCCATGCCGGAAAGCGTGGGCGGTCATGACTCGCCATGTCACTCGATCACCAGAGTTGTGGATCAGCTCAGTGTTCCTGTCTCGTCCATGCCACGTGGCCAAACCATCCAGGTATTTTCCTCTAGGTCTTCCTCTTGGTCTGTTCCCCTCGATCTTGCCAGTTGTCAATAAGTTCTCCAATCCATTTCTTCTCATAACATGTCCAAAAAATGTTGACTGTCTTCGTCTAATTTTTCTATTCAGTCTACGATTTTCACTTGTCTCCTGTAGTACTTGGTCATTGGTTTTTCTATCTGTCCATGGTACTCTTTGCATGTTCCTCAGAAACCACATTTCTGTAGCCATCAAATGTTTTTCCAGCTTGACTGCACATTGTCCAAGTTTCACATCCATACAAAAGAACAGGCTCTATGTACCCCCTCAACACTCTTTTTCTCGTTTCAATTGACATCTTTTTATTGGTCAGAATGTTTTTCATCTTGCTAAAAGCTAGTTAGTTAGTTAGTTGCGGTTCCAACTTCACGGCAACGGGTCGCCCCCATATTGCTCCGTTCATGTGCCAGTGAATATCACAAAACGCTCCTCACTGCCCAATGTGAACAATGGAATAGACAGGAGTGTTGGCGCGCCAACAGCCCGCACAGGTACACTGTGCATAATGCCGCCGCCAGAATGCCAACACAAAAGTCCTCCACGAAAAATACAGTTCATCGTCGATGAAAACGGCAGTCACCAGAAAGACTTCATTGACCGGGGTTTTATCCCATATGGCTCGGTCTCTTTCTGCAGGGCGACCCACCGAAAGCGCCGCACAAAGCACGAACTCCGTAGCTACAGCGACGACTCCCAGGAGCCTCCTGAAAAATGCACACGTGAACCGAAAAGGCAAACCAGTCAATCCAGCAACAGCCGGCCGTCATCGTTCCGAACATGCAGTTCACGCGAAAAACAACCGCGGACAGATGTAAAAGCATTCCACACGAAATCCACAGCTGTGTCGCGCCACGCTAAAAGCTACTTTTGCCATGGCGATTCTTGTTCTAATCTCTTCAAGGCATCTCCCATCAGATGTTATGACTGTTCCGAGATAATTGTATCGATTCGCTTGTTGAAGAATATTCCCATTTACTTGTATATTACATTGTGGTACTTCGTTCTTCCTAGTGACGACCATAACCTGTGTCTTCTTACAATTTAATTCCAACCCCAGCTGCCCACTGTGTACAACAACAGCGTCTACTAATTGTTGCAGATCCAAGGGAGCCTACTAGCATATATTTGAATTCCAAGATGGCATCTTCCATTTGTTTATCTCCGGCTCTCTTCCTTGCATTTATTTTCGTAGTGCCTTGTTTAACCTCAATTTCTCTTGTAGAACTTAAGGACATTTTAAACTCTTCAACAGCATATTGCAGTGTAGTAGTGACAAAAACAGCGCTGACAGATCGAGATCAGAAGCTTCTTGACACATTAGATGACGTGTCCTTTGCCAACGAAACCCGTGTTTTGTTTGGTTGGTTACGTGAGGTACCCCAGAACTGGCCAAATGGGCGTCCTCTTCGTGTTCTTGGAAATGTCCCACCAGAGGAGATCGGAAACGCAGTTTTGATTTTCAAGCGGCTTAAACAAGATAGATCATGTCTGCTGGTGCCTGAGAACAACTTTATTGCACCTCCTGTTGTTGCTTTTCATTTATCTAAGGAAGAACATTACAACGAGACCTTGTCTCCTCTTGTAGAATTTATTAACAGCAATTGTGAGACATTTCGCAGCACAGACGGATCTCTAAATTTGGCAGGGATTCATCGAAAAGACATACTTGAAAATTTATTTTCACCTTCAAAATCATCTTTGGCAGACAACTCATTCAAACAATGTATGGATATCAGTAATGAAATGTGCATGCTTAATGATAATACTGCCCCTGAATCGTACACTACAGTAACAACACAAACAGATAATAAATATTTGGAGAATAGTAATAGCATTGATTTTGAAGAGTGTGAACGAATCGAAGTCCCAACAACTTCTCATTTTTTCCATGAATATTTATCCCGCTCTAGGCCAGTCATAATCAAAGGGGCAACCAAACACTGGCCTGCTTTTCAAAAGTGTACCAACACCTTCCTGAAGCAAAATTATGGTGGTAGAAAAGTTCATATCAAAATCACCTCAGATGGACAGTATGAGGGAGTCGAACCAATATCTCTGTGGGAGAATCATAATAGCTTCAGCATTCCAAAGTCTGTTTATAAGAAATTGCCATTTCCTGACCTTGTCGTGGTTCGACCAGCAAGTATGGAGATTATGTTTTCAGATTTTCTAGACCTGGTAGAGAATATCTCGTTAGGACTGGTCAAGAATCTGTCAGCTTACCTGGAATATTCCTCAATCGCTAATTATTTCCCGGAGTTGCTAGAGGACATTGAAGAAATGCAGTTCTTCAGGAATGTTTTGGAACTGAAGCACCTCAATATCTGGTTGAGTGATGGGAATACACTGGGCAAGCTGCACTTCGATCCTTTTGACAACTTTTTGTGTCAGGTATTTCCATGGGCCCAGAGTAAGGATGCCATCATCATCATAATGAGTTCACTATTTATATTTGACAATTATTTGACCCCAGGCTCTTCAGAGATGAGTCTCTGTAAAAGTGCATCAAAATCCCGCATACTGCATTTGAAACACAGCTGCAGAAGATTTTGAAGCAGACAGTCTTGAGCTGTTTTCATACAATAGTATGAGTGCTGTTCGTTCAGAAAGCAATGGCAAACTACTGAATGCAAACTTGCCCGGAAATCTTAAACAGCCAAAAACATGCATCGGTTGACTGCAATATCTTGTAAAGGATATGCAACTAACTTATCGATAGAGTTTCAAAGGTTATATGCTTAAACACAATAGATTTGATGTTACAGTAGTGGCTTTTGTTTGAATTGCCCAGTCTATTGTAACTAAACAACATACTGTTGCTGTAGCAGTTTGACATCCCAGAATATCACCTGAATGTGTGGTCTTTCAGTGATAAGAATAAAAGTTTAATTGGTCAGAGACTGAGAGAAGACAGTTTTTCACGGAATGATCATGACATTAACTCTAGTCTTGCCAACTACTTGTACTAGAGTCGTCCTTGAACATTCTGTTCTCTTCTTGTGCCTTTCATCTCCCAAAGGAGCATAGGCCTTCAAGCAACTCACGCCAATCTTTTTGTAGACTTTGTCATGATGGGATGGAGTTTGCAGCTGTTTTCTACAGGCTGAGGTTGCCAGTCTCATGCCAACCCTCCTTAGTCTTCTCTTATGACATGCATGTTAGGTTACAGTGTTACTGTTCTTGGCTTCCTTTGACCCTGGTAATACACTGGTGATCTGTAGATATGAGGCTGTTGAAACTTTGGTCCTCAGAAGGCTAGGGTTAGGGGTTGCTCCAGACCTCCGTGTAAGGTTAACGTTGTGTGTACATGATTACTAGTTAGAATCCGTTTGGCGTTAGGGCTTGGATATTGATCTCAATTTACTGCTGTTGAATTAATATGGAATCTGGAGTCAAGGGTCGGTAGGATCACTGTTTAGCTGTGCTGAATTAATCTTTTACTTTGCTGATCTACTGTCTGCAGTTTCAAGTGTTCCGACTTGCATGGTGCTTTCCATGTTTATTTGTTCAATGTTGTCCAGGGTATTTGTTGTTATTGATTTTCCATCCAAGGGTTTGTTCTAATCTCATCTCATCATGTTCCTCTTGTACCTTGCGGTGTCGAGGTGAAGTATAAACAGCGGGAGAGTGCCTGCTTATGGGTTTCGTGTATCGATATTCCCATAGACTATGCTATTCCTTCCGTCCATCGTTTACGTGGTCGGCCTCTTCCTCTGCTTCCCTCTGGTCTGTACATCATTGCTTGTTGTGGTATACTGTTAGTTGGTAACCTAGTTGCATGGCCAAACCATTTCACTTGCTGTTTTCTAATAAAATCTAGCGCTGCTACAACCTGCACTTTAGTCCTTATTTCTTAATTTCTGATCTTATCTCTTCTTGATATATTGAATATTCTTCTCAGGAATCTCATTTCTGTTGTTATTCTAATGTTATTATGAATATAGTAGTTTGTTATAGTGTTGCCCCAAATACAATATGGGCCTTTAACTTCTTTTTCCTCATTCTGAAACCACTAACAACACACTGATTTACAACAACCCTTCACAGGAGACAGAAACATTTAATTGTAAACCTGTAATTACTGACTCCATCAGGAACGCAATTCACAATCACTAGAAATGCAGTTCACACTCATCTAAATGTATAAGCTCTTTAAAATCACATATTCTAGAATAATCTATCACTCGCATTTGCCCTGGCGGCAATAACACTTGCCATCTCCAGCTCAACTTTCAGTCTGTCCTGTTCCTGCGATGGTCTTCACTCTCTTTGCAATTGTGATAATGTAAACAGACTACACAGTTGTCTGGCTTTAAAAAAAATAATGTTAATGAAACCATTTATACTGTTCATTTAAAGCAGCATCATGCATTAAGGCACATACATTAATATTGTTACATGTCCTTTGCTTGACATTGCAATCAACCTCAGGTTGACTTTCTAGGCAAATTTACTTTCAGTAGTTTGCCATTGCTTTATGAATGAGAGGTCAACGCGTAAGTCCAACTTAATGCCTGCGTAGGGGTTGAACCCCTACACCGCTATAAGTGCACTGGAAGTATAAGAAGGAGTGCTTTTATCCTAGCTCTCATGTTGACTTCTTGCATGCGATTTGAGTTGAGTTGAGTCAAGAACCAACATTACAGCCTTCGGGACATTCCCTTACGTCCTCATTTGCAACAGCCAGCGAAGAGTCCCAATACTTATGGCACCAGTAGCAGTCTGATTATGTGTCCGTCTGGCCTTTTCTCTGAGTCCTGTGTGTTGACCCGTGTTGACCAGATCCTCTGGTCACTCCTTGCAGTGCTATTCTCTCTGAGCTGTGATGATCTACCCGTTATTCTGTACTATACAGACGATCCCACAGAACCCCACCATGTCTGCCTTATCCTGTACCAATACCCCACCAAGTGGTGCAGACCCAGCCAATCTGTCCACCTGCTTGTTTCCCACCAAATTATAATGTTTTGGGGGGAAAATCCAACAGATGCTCTCTATTTTTGATTGTTGAATTGAAGCCTGCCACTCTGCCCGAAGCATGCCTGTCTTCACCTTTCTCATCATACTTTGCAAGTTTGTTACATTTACGACATGTGTGTCTTCCAGCCAGCACCATAGTATGTCTTTACACCATTAACTTCTGCATATTGGTATTTATTTACACCATTAGTTTCTTGCATCTTAGTTTGCCTTTACACCATTAGTTTCTGCATTGTAGTATGTCTTTACACCATTAGTTTCTGCATTGTAGTATGTCTTTACACCATTAGTTTCTGTATTAGTATGTGATTACACCATTGGTTTCTGCATTAGTATGTGATTACACCATTAGTTTCTGCATTGTAGTATGTCTTTACACCATTAACTTCTGCATATTAGTATTCTTTACACCAGTGTTTCCCAACGTGGGGCCCACGCCCCACAGGGGGGCAATTTGACTGTTAAGGGGGGCAATTCGAAAATGGAAGAAATCGGCTGAATATAACAAAACGGGGAGACTTGAGACTGTAGTTAACTAAATTGGAACCTGACATAAGATCTCTTTGCAGCAAGCATCAAGCGCAAGGATCTCACTAAATTTAAATAATAAATAATTACTAATAATTAAAATAATATAGAAAAATCTTTCATTAAAATTATTTTGTACTTGAATTTCAGTTCTCCATTATATGTTTTGAAAATTTACTTACTGTGTTTGCTCAATAATTACCTAGTGATTTCTTCCTAAAACCTATCATTCAAGTTTCTTTAGTGAACATTTCAATTTTTGAATATTAAAAATAATGTATATGTTGAGGGGGGGGGGGGGGGCGTGGGGCAGGGGAGGGGGGCAATATGAATTTTAGAAAGGCTTAAGTGGGGCATGGCACAAAAAAGGTTGGGAAACACTGCTTTACACCATTAGTTTCTGCATCTTAGTATGTCTTTACACCATTAGTTTCCGCATTAGTATGTGATTACACCATTAGTTTCTGCATTAGTATGTCTTTACACCATTAGCTTCTGCATCTTAGTATGTCTTTACACCATTAGTTTCTGCATCCTAGTATGTCTTTACACCATTAGTTTCTTGCATCTTAGTATGCCTTTACACCATTAGTTTCTGCATCCTAGTATGTCTTTACACCATTAGTTTCTTGCATCTTAGTATGCCTTTACACCATTAGTTTCTGCATCCTAGTATGTCTTTACACCATTAGTTTCTGCATCCTAGTATGCCTTTACACCATTAGTTTCTGCATCCTAGTATGTCTTTACACCATTAGTTTCTTGCATCTTAGTATGTCTTTACACCATTAGTTTCTGCATCCTAGTATGTCTTTACACCATTAGTTTCTTGCATCTTAGTATGCCTTTACACCATTAGTTTCTGCATTAGTATGTGATTACACCATTAGTTTCTGCATTAGTATGTGATTACACCATTAGTTTCTGCATTAGTATGTGATTACACAATTGGTTTCTGCATTAGTATGTGATTACACCATTAGTTTCTGCATCTTAGTATGCCTTTACACCATTAGCATCAATATCTTAGTGTGCCTTTACACCATTAGTTTCTGTGTCACATTGTTTCTATCTTGGTAGTTTCTCAGACTCAGTATTTCAGAATTTCAGTTTGTCTTTACTTAAGTAGTTTCTTTTCGTCAGTATATACTTACCTCATTCAATTCTATGCCGCAGTATATTTTGATGCCAGTATATCTTTACCTGTGCTGTCAGCAGTGTGGTTTCTTGACTGGTGGCATACATTTACTCATCAGATGCCTAATTTTGTTTCTTAACTGTGGTAATGTGCATAAAGTTGCTACCAAGTGTGTATTTAATCCTTACATTTCACACCCCTTGTTAGAACGAACAAATGAACATTATTTTCAAAAGGTTAAGAATTGGGCACATATGTCAATCTGACATTCTGCCCTTTTGATCTCCCTGCTCTCATACATTATTGATTGATTGATTGATTGATTGATTGATTGATTTAGGAACCGACATCACAGCATTCGGGACATTCCCATAAACGCTCCGTCCCCATCCTCAGCAGCCAGCGAAGAGTTCCAACACTAATAGTTCTCATACATTATGTCATTCAACATCACTTATCAAGCTAATCTTAGACAAAGACGGCAACCACAGAAACAATATGCATTAAAACGCATGGAAAATGTGCAATTATGAATAATACATGACTCACTAAAACTACTTTTTGACATGGCAATTATAATTAGCTATGGTAGACGTAATGTACCACAATTAGGAGAATGTTTATCTTACTTGTTGTCCTGTGGGATTATTATTATTAATACATCTTGGAAAGTGCATCAAGGTGTATTGTTAGATTTGACTGGGACTCTCAAATCCACCCAGCTTAAAACAGGTATCCAGAAATGTCTTGGGAGGTAAAGGTGGGCAGCTCAATATTGACCACATGACCCCTCAAGTGCTGATTGGTCTATACAAATATGGAACTAGCGCCATATACCTGATATGCCTCTAGGCGAGTGAACAAGGTCTTTTCCTGTTTACTGTTTTTATTTTGCCACCATTGGCAGTCTGTATAATGGGATTACCTTGACCTTGCAGATCAGCGGAGAGAAACAAGTGCTGCTGTTTGATCCCCATGACAACACACGTCTGTATGAAGGTCACATCCAGGAAGCCATGTTGACCTATAGTGCTTCAGAGAAACAATTCTCTCGCAAGGAACTTTTAGAGAGCACATCAATGGTCATGTCTCCGGTTGACCTGCTACAGCCAGATTTACAGGTACGTTCAGTGTTTGTCTTTTTTTTCCCCCGCTCGCTTTGAATTCAAGCGTAGTCCATACATGTGCTACTACTTCTAGTGCACTGGATTGATTTTTGCGTGTGGATTAGCTTTCCCTATTGTCAGTGTCCCTTGCCGTCAGGTGAACCCACTCCGACTTCAGAGGTAATTGTAATTTATGTCCCCAAGTCAAGGACGAGAAGCCAACTGACAGGTGTAGGAGTTGAACTCGCTACCTCGGCATCAGCACCCTGGACATTTAAGAATTAGCTGTCCTATTCATTTGGCCATGCTTACCTCTGTTTGTCTATATTATAATCATGGCTTAAGATATGAATAACATTTGTGGAATTGCTGTAAAGCTGTGGAAATGTAAACAATATACAAGAACATAATTTTTTTCATTATTTCCTTTTCATTGTTTTTCATCATTTCATTCTTCTCATTGGGTTTTTATGCCTGAAGTGTATTCTCCATGTTTATATGTTGTCTTCTCTTGTATTTGTTTCTTGATGAAGGCTAGTTGCCGCAGTGTTCTTTGTTTTCCATTATTGTGTTCTGAAAAGCTGCACGTGTGTTTTATTTGATATAGTTTATAATGATGGGAGATATCATAATGTGCCAAGCCAGTAAACATTGGGGTCATGGTGTGCCATCTCACATGACCACAGGTCATAGATCAGGTCTGTGTTTGTGTTTCGATTATGCCATGTGGCCAAGCCATCCAGGTGTCTGTCTCTTCACCTTCCTCTTGCTCTTTTTTTCATCAAGTTTGCCAGTTGTCACTAAGTTTTCAAGTTTATTTAGTTTATTTATCATAATGTGTGACCCCGAAAAATCTTGATTGTATACTTCTAATGTCTCTTATCAACTTACTATTTTAATTTGTTTCTTTAAGGACTCTCTCATTTATTTTTCTGTCCATCCAAGGTATTTTTTTTGCATTTTGCTCAGAGACCACATTTCCACAGCCATTAGATGTTTCTCAGCTTGTGTGCTATTTGTCCGTGTTTCACATGCATAAAACAGTACAAGTTCTATATAACGATTCATCACTGTTTTTCTCAACGCACTTAACTGCTTTTTAATGTGAGTATGTTTTCCATCTTGCAAAAGGCCATATATGCTGTTGCAATTCTTGTTCTAATCTCTACAAGGCATCTTCCTTCAGATGTTACAAATGCTTCAAGATAGTACTAGTTGACCTGTTTGAGAATGTTCCCATTGTGGTATTTCCTTCTTCTGGAAGATGACCATAATCAGTTTTCTTACAGTTTTAATTCTAATCCTAGTTGCTCTCTGCACACATATCACAGAAGCTGAAATTGAGGCTCGACAGGTACTGTGTGCCTTCAATACTGCTGCAAGGAATTGAAGCATGGGCCTTGATTAAAGAATATGTACATGGGATACAAACATTATAAACAAGAATTTAAAAAGTAAATCACACATTTATCAATGTGAAACATGTACTTTTCTGCATGCAAATATCACAGAAACTGAAACTGAGGCACATTAAGTACTGTGTGTCTTCAATGCTGCTGTAAGAAGTTGAAGCATCAGTATTGACTAATGATTAAGTTAGTTGCATATCCCTTAGCAGTTGTCGCAGTCAACACCAGCATTTTTTGGCTGCTTGTGATTCTTGGCAAGTTTATGTTCAGTAGTTTGCCATTGCTTTCTGAATGAATGGCACTCATACCATTGTATGAAAGCCTGCACAAGGCACTCAGCTTCCAAATCTCCTACAGCTGTTTCGGGCGTGGTATGCGGGACTGAGAATTGCATTCGTAACCCCTCCACCTGACGTGGATTGAGGAGCATAAAATTGAGGCTATTGAAATGATGGATCTTCAGAAGGATGAGGACAGCTTCTTGAATGGAAACAAAGACCAATATGGAGCAGTTCATTATAAAAGGGGGGGGGGGGGTGGGCACTGTAGCATAGTGGCCAGACACTTGCCTAATGACCAGGTGGCCAGGGGTTTAATCCGGGGCAGATTCAAATTTTAGAAATCGACCTGGGCTCCTAGGTGGACCCAGCCTACAGTGGGTGTCAGGTACAGGTGGACCCAGCTTACAGTGGGTGTCAGGAACAGATGGACCCAGCTTACAGTGGGTGTCAGGAACAGATGGACCCAGCTTACAGTGGGTGTCAGGAACAGGTGGACCCAGCCTACAGTGGGCGTCAAGAACAGGTGGACCCAGCCTACAGTGGGCGTCAGGAACAGGTGGACCCAGCCTGCAGTGGGTGTCAGGAACAGGTGGACCCAGCCTGCAGCGGGTGTCAGGAACAGGTGGACCCAGCCTACAGCGGGTGTCAGGAACAGGTGGACCCAGCCTGCAGCGGGTGTCAGGAACAGGTGGACCCAGCCTACAGTGGGTGTCAGGAACAGGTGGACCCAGCCTACAGTGGGTGTCAGGAACAGGTGGACCCAGCCTACAGTGGGTGTCAGGAACAGGTGGACCCAGCCTACAGCGGGTGTCAGGAACAGGTGGACCCAGCCTACAGCGGGTGTCAGGAACAGGTGGACCCAGCCTACAGTGGGTGTCAGGAACAGGTGGACCCAGCCTACAGTGGGTGTCAGGAACAGGTGGACCCAGCCTACAGTGGGTGTCAGGAACAGGTGGACCCAGCCTACAGTGGGTGTCAGGAACAGGTGGACCCAGCCTACAGTGGGTGTCAGGAAGTGTCTCAGGAAGTAAAGGTGGCTGGCGTGATATTGACTAAATCAGCCACGAGTTCTGGTTGATCTATAAGAATATGGGTCTAGCCACATAGGTTAATTCTAAAGTTGGATATAATATTAATTCTAAAGTTGGATGTAATGTCAGTTCTAAAGTTGGATGTAATGTTAATTCTAAAGTTCTAAAGTTGGATGTAATGTTAATTCTAAAGTTGGGTGTAATGTTAATTCTAAAGTTGGATGTAATGTTAATTCTAAAGTTGGTTGTAATGTTAACTCTGAAGTTGGATGTAATGTTAATTCTAAAGTTGGATGGAATTTTAATTATAAAGTTGGATGCAATGTTAATTCTAAACTTGAATATAAAGTTAATTCTGTTATGCTGATGGAGATATGTCCACCTCTAAACAACAGTTGTTTCCTTTCTGGCAAGTGTTTTTTTAATTTTCCTACAGAGATTTCCCAAGTTTTCACAAGTTCGACCTCTCAACTGCACAATACAAGCGGGAGATGTTCTGTACATGCCTTCTTTTTGGTGGCATGAGGTGCAGTCCAGACCTAGCAGTCATGAGCACAGAAACTTGGCCGTCAATTTCTGGTATGATTTTCGTTCTTAATATTAAGGATTAAGATTATTTCAGGATCGCGTTAATACAAGAACCAATTACTTGATATTATTTTTTCCTCCATACTTTATGGTTCTGCACTTCTGATATTCGTTTTATAATGTAAGTAGACCCGCAAATCACATTTTATATAGAGTGGGGGGGGGGGGGGGGGAATTTATAGGGAGGAAATATAAAAGGGGGGAAATGACATTCTGAACATATGGTAAATGGGTGCATGGGCCAAAAAAGGTTGAGAACCACTGGTCTAACATATACTAATACCTTTTTATCTTTATCCATTTTCGTCTGATTAACTGCTTATCTCGCTTGCCTGGTTGTCATGTGATCAAATCCCCATCAAGATGGGTGTTTACAAATTGATCTGGACTTCCTAGCCTCAAATGTGTACCAGGAAATGTCGTGGGCAGTAAAAGCAGTTGGTCGTGAGATTGACCACACCTCGCATCTGCATTGATGATATCGGCATGTTTGTATTGGTGCATTGTTTGCCAGCTGGTCCGCGCTTTTATTGCCCTTTATGCCAGCGTGTCTGGGTGCATACATCCTGGTAAGTGATGTGGCATGACTTTCGAATGCAGTCTACCCATTCAGCACAGACTGCTGTTTTCTAGAGCAGGTTCGTGGAGTCTGATATGATGACAGAATAGTGTGCTTTCTTTGTGTTCAATAGAGAGCCTATATTGTCATAAGTGGTGCTAACAATGTCTTTATTCTCCCAGTAGTCACTGGGCTTCCTGGCCTAGAGGTTAGCGACTTTTCTCCGTAATCTCGTATACTCTCATAAGTAACGTGACGACGATGAGAATCAGCAGTGGTTCGAATCGCGTTGGTAACTTACGGGGTATGTGAGCCAGCCGCTCAGAAAGCAATGGCAAACTACTGAGCGTAATTTTGCCAAGAAATCAACAATCAGCTGAAAGATGCTGATTTTGACAGCAATGTCCTGTAAAGGATATGCAAACATTTTAGTCACTGGACACTGGTCATAGGGAAAGCTAATCTTCACACAAAATCAGTGCAGCGCACTCCATGGTAGTGGCAACTACAAGAAGTAGCATGTGTATGGACATCGCTTGAGTTCAAAATGAGCAAACGAAAAAAATGTGGTTATTTTTTTGTGCGTAATTAGTTAAACTTATTGTTAAATTCATATTTTATTTAAAGAATTCTTCACATTTTTTAATTTGAGTTTCAACACAATAATTTGTTTCCAGGTATGAGCCATTTCTGAGCCGTGAGTTTCCCTGTCCAGAATGTGGCTTGGATGTCAACTTCAGATATTCTCATCTTCTCTAGCAGATGTACAGCTGAGCTTTCAAGTCACTTTATTTCAGCATATAGTTAACGGTTTTGCCCTTTTTCAGTATTTTAAAATTTACATTTTTGATCAGGTATTTTGTTAATTAATGTAGCATCAATCACATTAAAAGTATTTTTCTAAATGTGCCATACCAATTGATGTATTCAACATTTTGTTTGTTTTTCAACATGTATATTTAAACATTAATTTTTCCTAGTCACCAACACTATCATTTTGACTGCTTCATCTGCTACTTCTTCTTCTTTGGTCACCTTCAGACGTCAATATGAGTAAATGCAAAGAAAGCAGCAGTCAACTTAAGCTTGTTGATATCCCCATAAAGCTTGTTCTCAAATGGAGGGGATGCAGATCAAAATAGTTTTCTCTGTCCTGCATATGTTGGACACTCCTGCAACAAATGTTTAGCTGTCATGTTATCAATTCCACAATTTTACATTCATCATTAGTAGTGTGTCTTCTATCCCTAGCTTCATCTTATGTTGCATATCTTCCAGTATTGACCAGGAATATTGACCAGTTTACCAGCACCACAGTTACATTCATCAGTATGTAATGTGTCTTCTTTTCCTAGCTTCATCTTATGTTGCATATCTTCCGGTATCGACCAGGAATTTTGACCATTTTACCAGCTCCTCATTTACATTCATCAATATATAATGTGTCTTCTGTTCCTAGCTTCATCTTATATTGCATATCTTCCAGTTTTGACCAGGAATATTGACCATTTTACCAGTTCCACAGTTACATTCATTAGTATGTAATGTGTCTTCTATTTCTAGCTTTATCTTATGTTGCATATCTTCCAGTATTGACCAGGAATATTGACCATTTTGCCAGTTCCACAGTTACGTTCATTAGTATGTAATGTGTCTTCTCTTCCTAGCTTCATCTTATATTGCATATCTTCCAGTTTTGACCAGGAATATTGACTGAATATAGAATGTAAGAATCAACATCACTACTCTTGGCACATTCCTGTACATGCTCAGTTTCCCTCTTCAAAAGCCACCACAGAGTTCTCATTCTGGTTATTTCAGTAGCAATTTGATTGAAAGCCCACCTGGCTTTTCCTGTCCTGTCCTAAAACTATTTTGATCTACACCCGCTCCATTTGAGGACATACTCAATGGGGATACCAATACTATGAGCATTGTCCACACCCTCTACTCATTCCCTCCCTTCTAAGCCATTCTTTCCGGATATATTAGGTGTTTGTAAAGTCTCACTACACTTCGTATGTAGAACAAATTTGTAAAATGAAGCACAGGATGTCATCAAAAAATGTGCTCCACAGTCCATTTGAAGCAATATGCAGTGAATGGCTGTCGTCTGTTGGAGTAATTCTTTACACTCCAAACAGAATGGTGTTATCAACAGAAGAAAGAAGTTTTCAAATTTGTTCTACATACAAAGTGTAGTGAGACTTTACAAACACCCGGTACATACTCCGTCTGTTCAGCTGTACTCTCCACCCAATTCCAGACAGCCTTCACCACATCACCTTTATCGTACTTTAGTTCTCCACCCAGAGAGCCTTCACCACATCACCTTTATTATACATTAATTCTCCACCCAGAGGGTTGGCAGCTTCCTGTATTTGAGACAACCTGGCCTGTCCACTCATAATAACATTCTAGTTGTCTTTAAGAGGTGGAGAACACACATTTTCTATCCCTAGCAAAGATTATGAGAATTAAACAAAATGTTATATGTATAACATTTCATTGCAATTATTTTGTGAGTGACCAGGCCAGATTTTCCAACATGTCTTCAGAAATAGCCTTTCTGTGTATCAAGACTTACGTATAGAGACTGCTGTGTGTGTGTGAAACTGCTGATTTTTGTTAGTGGTGTTTTCAATACCAAGAACATTCTGGCAGTTTCTTAGTTATGTGATGGCTGCAGTCACAGTTGTTAACTGAACATATTTTAAAATCAAAGCTTTATGCCATATGACATGTTGTTTGACAATACCACCTTGTGTCTGTTCTTTAACTTGCTACTGTTGTCTGACAGTCTGCTGTATGACATTGATGTCTGCTGTAGGACATGCTGCCTGTTGTATGGCATCTGCTGTATTGTATGCTATCTGACATGATGTCTGCTGTATGACATGTCTGCTGTATGTCATCAGCTGTATGCCATGCTGTCTGGTGTATGACATTATGTCTTTTGTATGACATGCTGCCATCTGCTGTATGACATGCTGCCATCTGCTGTATGACATGACATCTGGTGTATGACATGCTATCTGGTGTATGACATGCTGTCTGCTGTATGACATGACATCTGGTGTATGACATATTTGTTTATGACATGATGTCTGGAGTATGACATCTGCTGTATGACATGCTGTCTGCTGTATGACATCTGCTATATGACATATTTGTTTATGATATGATGTCTGTTGTGTGAAATTCTTTTGTATGTCACGCTGTCGCCAAAATGCCATCTTCAGTATGCGATCCAAAGTAACTTTCTGTAACGTATTTAATTTGTAATCAGTAATGATGTATCATTACATGCATAATATTTCCATTTCATTATTTACCCAGAAAAGCTTACAGTTAATGACATATGCAGTTATTTTTGTGATACTTTGTTTCTTGTTTTGATCATCTGGAGATTGACAATACTAACCATGTCTAGTTATGTGTGCCATGTTTTGTATCATTCTTGATCTGGAAATTCTGTTTGGCTGATGTTGGTGGCTGGTTGCTTTTGTGTGTGTGTGTTTTGTTGTTGTTGCATTCACTCACTTTGAACTCAAGTGAAGTTCATACCCATGCTTTTACTTCTATTGCACTGGACTAATTTTTGTGTGTAGATTAGCTTTCCCTATTACCTTTGTCCCTCACCATCAGGCAAACCCATTCTGACTTCTTATTGTAAAACATCCCCAAGTCAAGGATGAGTCCTCTACCTTGAGTGGTAGGGTTTGAACCCGCTACCTTGGCATCAACACATTTAAGAGCAAGTGCTCTTATCCATTCGGCCATGCTGGCCAGTTGAACTCTCTGGAAGACTGAGGTCTAACTTTGGAGGTCGAAGCATTGATGTCCGGGATATTTGAGCCCTAAGATAGGCTTACGGATCGGAGTGAGGTTGGCTAGAGACTTCTCTCCAGATCTGGTACCATCTCTACAGGGGCTGTTACAGATCTCTCCTTCCCCTCTCCAAGCTCAGAAAGCAGTGATACCGGTACTAAAACTTCATATCTACCGGGAAGGTACCCAACTCAACAAATGCCTGAAAAAGTCGGATTTTTTAGCTGAAAGGTGCAAATATCACAGCTCTGCTTTGAATAGGCACAACACAATTATGTCTAAAACAACATTCCGGACAAATGCAGAAGAAGAAGAAGGAAGAAGAAGAAGAAGAAGAAGTTGTTCATATCTGTAGAGAGGTGTTCTAGGATGTAACCAGGTGATGATTCCGCAGTTCATTTAGTCCGGCTGAGATCTGACCCAGGCTAGCAATGTGTCCTCCTAGGGGAGTGTATGTCTCACATTGTCAACAGACTCCAACACATTACCCAGAAGGAAATGCTTATTTTTAAAGATGCATGCATTTGTATTTATGATACTTGCATTATTCCATACTCATTAATGTTAATCTGTAATGAAAGACTTGTGTAGAATTGTTGGTTTCATTCTCTTTTCCACCCTATATTATCAGGCGTCTGATTATTCAGTTCTTAGGCTGATATTAAGTTTTCTGAGCGTGTTACTTCACCATACATCTAGCTTTGTGACAGTCTATGTCACCTCACCACATCCAGCTTTGTGACAGCCTATATCATTTTGGTGAATTGGTCAATTATCTCGGAACAGTCATAACCCATCTGATGGGAGATGCCTTGAAGAGACTAGAACAAGAATCGCCATGGCGAAAGTAGCTTTTTACAAGATGAAAAACATACCAATAAAAAGATGTCATTTGCAACAAGAAAAAGAGTGTTGAGGTGCTACATAGAACCTGTACTTTTGTAAGGATGTGAAGCATGGACAATGAGCAGATGAGCTGAAAAACATCTAATGGCTGTGGAAATGTGGTTTCTGAGGAAATGCAAAGAATACCATGGACAGACAGAAAAACCAATTACCAAGTAATGCAAGAAACAAATGAAAACTACATTGATTAGAGAAATTAGATATAGACAGTCAAAATATTTTGGTCACGTTATGAGAAGAATGGTCACAACTGGCAAGATCGAGGGGAAGACAACAAAGGGAAGGCAGAGAAGTAAATACCTGGATGGCTTGACTATGTGGCATGGTTGAGACAAGAACACTGAGCTGATACATGACTGGTGATGAGTGAGATGGCGAAACATGACCACGCACGCTTATAGGCACGGCACATGATGAAAATATATAATTTCATCATACATTGTCTTAATGACTGCCCATGTCACTTCACCACACGTACAACTTTGTGACAGCCTGTCACATCATGTGACTTCATCTCAAATCCAACTTTGTGACTGCCCAGGTCACTTCACCACACATCTAGCTTTGTGACCATCTAGTAAGAAACTGACTCCATGTCATCAAAATAATACTCACTATTTGGAGTGTTAGCGTGAGAGTGAATGAGTGAGCGTGAGAGTGAATGAGTGAGAGTGAATGATTGAACGGGAGAGTGAATGAGTGAGCGGGAGAGACAGAATGAGTGAGTGTGAGAGCGAATGAGTGAGTGTGAGAGCGAATGAGTGAGCGGGAGAGTAAATGAGTGAGCGGGAGAATGAATGAGTGAGCGGGAGAGTGAATGAGTGAGCGTGAGAGTGAATGAGTGAGCGTGAGAGTGAATGAGTGAGCGGGAGAGTGAATGAGTGAGCGGGAGAGTGAATGAGTGAGCGGGAGAGCGAATGAGTGAGCGTGAGAGCGAATAAGTGAGCATGAGAGTGAATGAGTGAGCGTGAGAGTGAATGAGTGAGCTGGAGAGTGAATTAGTGAGAGTGAGAGTGAATGAGAGAGAAAGAGAGAGAGTGTGTGTGTGTGAGCGTACGCACGCGTGTGAGTGTGTGTATATGAAAGAATACAGAGAGAGAGAGAGAGAGTAAGAGAGAGAGAGAGAGAGAGAGCTGAGCAGATGCATGTTATGTAACACGCGAATCCATATGTTTGTGTATTCTCATCTGTCACATTATAAGTTAAATACCATTTGATTTTATCATGTATAATCTAAACTTATGTTCATTACTGTAGTTTGAGTGAGAGAGTGAGTGAGTGTGAATGAGAGACAGAATGAGTGAGCGTGAGAGTGAATGAGTGAGCGTGAGAGTGAATGAGTGAGCGTGAGAGTGAATGAGTGAGCGTGAGAGTGAATGAGTGAGCGTGAGAGTGAATGAGTGAGCGGGAGAGTGAATGATTAAGCGTGAGAGTGAATGAGTGAGCGGGAGAGTGAATGAGTGAGCGGGAGAGTGAATGAGTGAGCGTGAGAGTGAATGAGTGAGGGTGAATGAGTGAGCGGGAGAGTGAATGAGTGAGCGTGAGAGCGAATGAGTGAGCTGGAGAGTGAATGAGTGAGAGTGTCTGTGTGTGGGAGTGAATGAGTGTGAGTGAATGAGTGAGAGTGAATGAGTGAGCGGGAGAGTGAATGAGTGAGCGGGAGAGTGAATGAGTGAGCGGGAGAGTGAATGAGTGAGCGGGAGAGTGAATGAGTGAGCGGGAGAGTGAATTAGTGAGAGTGAATGAGTGAGCGGGAGAGTGAATGAGTGAGCGGGAGAGTGAATGAGTGAGCGTGAGAGTGAATGAGTGAGCGTGAGAGTGATTGAGTGAGCGTGAGAGTGAATTAGTGAGAGTGAATGAGTGAGCGTGAGAAGGAATGAGTGAGCGTGAGAGTGAATGAGTGAGCGTGAGAGTGAATGAGTGAGCGGAAGAGTGAATGATTGAGAGTGAATGAGTGAGAGTGAGAGATAGAGAGAGTGTGTGTGGTGTGTGTGTGTGTGGGACGCGCTGGCATCACTACTTTTACGTCACATACTTTTTATGTACACATTTTTCTCCATGTTTAGCCTTGTTTATGTTTACAACATTCATTTCACAATGTTTATTTTTCTTCCTATGTAAATGTATAATGCTCTTGATGAACGAAAGACGAGTGATTGGAAGGGCCGAATGTAAGACGGGCCTGCGCGCCCAATTTGTGACCCTAATAAAGTTGATTTGATTTGATTTTTGATTTGAGTCCCTTGCAGAATGTAGCTCGCATCATAACCCACCAGAGAGATTTTTGATCCTTTCTTAGATCCATTGCCTCAGTCATGTCCATGCCCAGGGTGTCTTTAAATGCCATGTGCCCACTGTTGTGTTGGCAGACCCCAGCCTCTTCTCCCAGCAACCACACCTTCTGTCACTGTTCTCTCCCAGCCACTGTAACGTTTATATGGCCAGAGTATTTCAGTTTTCCAGACAGGATACAGTTTATGAGCCAGTTTTATATGATGTTCAGATCTGGTAAAATATCAGTATTTTTCTGCTTGATTCATGGTATTCCAAAAATTGTAGTAATATATTCACCTATGTATGATTATTTTGTTTTACAAAATCTTTTAACTGTTTGAAGCAGCCTGTGTCTGCTGGTTTATGTTATTAATGTTCATTTGATAAATATATCTGCTGACATATTTGTTTTATTGGTTGTCATTATATTTGTGTTATATTTGAGAAGATAGATCACAAATGTGAGATGGTCATTATAATTTTTAAAATCTTCTTATGCAGATGATACAGTATTCATAACAGAAAATGCACAAGATCTGCAACGGCACTTGGACAATGCAGTACAGATTCGAGAGTTCAATCAAGGAACTTTGTTTGAATATCAAGTAAAGTAGAAACAATGGTTAGTTATTTGCATATCTTTTACAGTGCGTAGCAGTCAACCCAAGCATTTTGTGGCTGTTCATGATTTCTGGGCATGTTTATGTTCAGTAGTTTGCCATTGCTTTCTGAACGACAGGCACCCACACCATTTCATTAAAAAAAAACGTCAGACAGTCTGCTGCCAAATCGCTCACAACTGTGTTTCGAATGCGGTATGCGGGGTTATGAACTGCAACTGTAATCCCTTCGGCAATGGTTAGATACATGAAAAAGATAACACCAAAATGTGACATTACAACAGAAGATAAAATGCTTAGACAAGACAATACATTCAAATATCTTCTTCTTCTTCTGCGTTCATCCGGAGTTTTTTCAGACATGATTGTGTTGTGCCTGTTTACAGCAGAGCTGCATTCTTGCGACGTTAGGCCAACACATCCGACTTCTGCGGGCATTTGTTGACCGGGTTAACCTTCCCGGGGGTTTCTTAGGATGTTTGACTCTCACTGTTGTGGTGTTATCCCCCATCTCAGCTGGCCCATTTAGATCAGCTGAAGACATCCTGGTCAGCCCTCCAGGGAAGGCAGGGGCAGACGATGGGCATTCCCTGCCATCCAAGGAGGCTTCCATAATTGCAGAGCCAACAGCGCTCTGGTACTGGGTTCCCCAAGGAATTGTCACATCCTGCACATGACTGCTTAGCTCTACTTCCGCATATTGGGCCTTTCAGTCATCACAGGCTGTTCCTCCGGAAACCAGAAGAATGCAGTCTGCAGATAACATCCACACAGTGAGCTTTCGATTCGTACTTTCCACATAATGGATTTGCAATATTCCATTTCATGCCTCTGGGACGCTTTTGCTACCGACATACCTGTGGTTTGCTTGCGTTCGCTGGCTGTGGAACTCCAGCGTGAAGTCCTGTTGTCCAACATCAGTGTAATGTCATACCAGACTGAGGTTTGTGTATCCGTTGTCTCCCATGTCTGGCTTATTGGTGTGCAGACTGGTGGTTCCTCACCGTGCAGGCAGATACTCTCTGGTGTGGGCCAAAATATCTTTCTCTATTCTGCATATATTGGGCACTCCTGCAGCAAATGTTTAATTGTCATTTTACCAGTTCCACAATTACATTCATCAGTATCTCCTATCTTTAGTTTATTGAACAAGTGGTATTTCAGCCTGTTATGTCCTGTGCGGAGTCTGAAGATTGCCACTTGTTCACTTCGGTCGAGTTTGTAATATGCATCATCTTTCTGGTGGCCTGGATGCTCTGATTCCCATTTGGTTCTATAAGTGCTTTTTATTAACCTCTTTACTTCATTATAGGTTATGTCTATGTCAGGCTGTGGTAGTCGTCCCCTTCTTTTGCTAGTCTGTCAGCCTCTTCATTTCCAGGTATACTGCAATGTGATGGGATCCACTGTATTACAACTTTTTTGGATTTCTGACAGTCCGTGGAGTGCTGTATTTGCTCTTCAGTATTGAGACAGCTGACTTTGCATTTCTGCTGCAGTTTTCAAAGCCTCTACCTCTGCTTTGAAGTTACTTGAAAATTTTCCAATTGCCACTGACTGTTTTTTTCACTCCATTTTTTAAATTTAGGAGAATTCCTCCTCCTCCTCCATTTTCTATTGTATTTTTGGCTAACCCATCTGTAAATGCATGGGTCAAATTGCTACTTGGGTAATGTTCTTTTATGTAGTTTAGGGCTATTTTTCTTCTTTCTGTTTCATTCTGAGTGTTCTTTTTCTCAATACCAGGAATGTTTTCTATCATCTAAGGCAAATGCTGCTGTCTCCAAGCTGGGAACTTGTGTGCATTGTAAATGGGTTTGACTGTTGATATATTAAGTATACGATCTGCCCTAATCTTTCATTTTGCAGTTTCTACAAAGTTGCTACGCTTCAGTCTTCCCTTTCCAAAACCATTAAACCTTTTATACATGGGGTGGTATGTCACTCTTCTAAATTTTTCTGCTTGTTGCTGGGCTCTGCTATCTCTTCTATCCTGCATTGGTTGTAAACAAGTGATCTTTTCTAGTTCGTTAATAGGCGTTGTCTTCAGGCTTCCAGTTATGATCCGCAATTCTTGATTTTGGACTCTACTTATTTTGTTAAAGTTCGACTTAACTGCTGTTGCCCAAGCTGTGATACCATATTCCAGTACTGGCCTCACCCGTCCAGTATATATCTTCTTGAGAACTTTCTCATCTGCTCCCCATGTTGTATCAGCAAGCTTTTTCATGATTGCCATTCTTTGCCTTGCTCTTGTTAGATTTTTCTCAACCTGTCTTCCATGTCAGGCGACGATCACAGGTAACTCCTAGATAGTTTGGATTTTCTTCATGGCGCAATATTTTCCCATTCAATACCAGCTTAGGATGCTGAGTTTTATTTGAGAGGGAAACACTGCGCATGTTGCTTTCTCCTCACATATCTTCACTAGCCATGATTTTGACCAGTCCTCTGGGGCTAATAAGGCTTGCTTTATTTTGCTGTTAGCCATGCTAATATGTTCTTCAGATATCCATATGGGTAGGTCATCTGCAAAGGAGGATGTGTGTACTCTGGCTGGAAAATTTTTCCTTGATGTCATTTATATATGCTAGGAATAATGTTGGTGAAAGAACTCCTCCTTTAGGGAACACCTTGCTCCAACAGCATCATTTTGCTGGTTTGTCCTTGTACTTTTTTCCTCGCAGTTCTGTTCTCAAGGCTGATCCATTTGTATACATTTTCCCACAAACATGCATGTTTTGCAGTTTTACTTTCAGTCCTTCCTTCCAAACTTTATCAAATGCTTTTTCTAAATCCAGACCGCTAGTGTGTGCTTTCTCTTGGAAGGCATCCTCTATTTCCTGAGCTATATAGGTTATTTGATCTTCAGCGGGTCTGTACTTTCTGAATCCTGCTTGGTATGGTAAGAGTTGGTTTTCTTCCAGATGCCATGTTAGCCTGCCATTGATAATGCGTTCCATTAATTTTCCTACACAACTAAGTAGACTGATAGGTCAATAGCCGTTTGGTTCTTCCAGGTCTTTTCCTTTCTTTGGGACTGGTATTAGTATAGCTTCCTTTCATGCCTGTGGGACTATTCCTCTCTTCCAACTGTAATTTAGGACTGCTAGTAGTTTCTGTTTTGCTTTAGTATCTAGTCCTATTAGCATTTCATTTGTGATTCCATCCTTTTCTGGTGATTTCTTCTTTTTTAGGGTATTCATTGCTTTTTTTAGACTTTCCACCATTTGTTCATGTTTTCACAATATTTGTCTGTTAGTGTGGCAGATCTGTCCCAATCAACTCGTTTGTAATTCCAACGAGGCAAAGGCTTTTGCTCCTTTGGAACATACTCGACATTCATTACAAACTTGATTGATCTGTGATCACTACTTGTTACTTGGTCAAGCACATGACGATCGCTTTTGTGGAGAATATCTCATTTGCAGAAAGCCAAGTCTGGAGTAGAAGTTCGATATGTCTCCCGCCTTGTTGAGTAGATGGAGATTTGAGTCTTATTTCCCAGTCCTCCACTTCATCTCCTTTGTTGTCAGTATCTAGGTATCCCCATCTTTCTGAACAGCTATTGATGTCCCTGACAGTAATGCAGTTTTTTTTTCTTCTAAAGTTGTGTATCGCTTACGGGACGTTGCAGTCAACACCAGCATTTTTCAGCTGTTGTTGATGTACTAGTCAAATGTTACGTTCAGTAGTTTGCCACTGCTTTCTGAACGATCGGCTCCCATACCAGCACGTTATAACACAACGCGACATGGTCTGCTGCACAAATCGGTCGCAGCTGAGCTTCGAACGCCTGGTACCCGGCTCACGAACCGCGTTCGCAAGCCTTTAGCCACGGAGGCGGCTGGGCTATACAGATTGTAAATTCTTATTTTCACGTCCTTTATCATTATATCAATACCTATAATTTCTGTTTGGTTGTCAGAAGTCGCAGATACTTCACTGCAAGGTATTGTGTTTCATGTAAGTTAGAACTCCTCCTTTGTGTCCTTCGCGGTCGAAACGTGTGGCCTGATATCCTCTGACTGAGAATCTGCGATTGGCGTTGAAGTGTCTCATGAATGCACGCCACATCTATTCTATCTTTATGAAGACGATTTGTTAGAGGCACTTTCTTGACAGAAACTCCTTTAGCATTCCACTGTTGTATGTTGAGTGTCCTTGGTATTTGGTCAATAGCTCTTAACCTACTCCTCTGTGCCTTGACTCCACAGCACAGGGGAAGGTGACCACCAGTAGTCATGGGTGGATCCCTTGAGGCAGGGGGCCCGGCACTATCACTGCCTGATGGGACTTCACGGGATCATTCAAATATCTAAGGACAATCAAAACATCAGTTGGAATATGCCAGACAGAGATTAGGAGCAGAATAGGACAAGCAAACGCTTCAGTTCAGACGATGACAAGTATCCTGTGTAATAAGTCACTCTGATTAAATGTCTTAAAGTGAATACTGAAATGTTATACAGTGCCTGTTCTGCTTATGACAATGAATCTTGCAATGTGAATGAACCAACAAGGAAAAGCTGGGAGGCAATAAAGAGAGAAATGTGTTGCAAATACCTTGGATGGTCAGAGGAATTAACAATGATTGTGTGGAGAAGGCTAGTGAAAGGAGAACATTATATACAATCATAAGGAGGAGACCAGGAATGTTCTTTGGTCATACATGCTACATCATCTTCAATAGCCAGTGAGGAGTCCCAATACTAATGGCACCAATGCAGTCTGATTATATGTCCGTTTGGCCTTTCCTTGGAGCTTTGAGTGTCGGTCAGATCCTCTAGTCACTTCCTCTAGCACCAATCTCTCCAAGTCATGATCTACCTGTTCTGCACTCGATTGATTTCCCGACCACATATGGCTTATCAGGCACCAATACCCCACCAAGGGGTGCAGACACAGCCAATCACCTACATCATGTGGGAGGGCACATGATGATGATGCACTGAGATAAACTGTGTTTCTCATTCTGTTCTTGCACTGATTGTATCAGTTCCTCTATTCCCAAGTGTGATGTTGATAGTAATGCTGTGGATATTCCTATGATCATGGTCAGGCAGTTTTAAGACAAACACACATCTGAACCCGGGAAGGTTAACCCGGTCAACAAATGCCTGAAGAAGTTGGATGCATCGACGAAAAGTGCAAGTATTGCAGCTCTGCTATAAACAGGCACAATGCAATTACGTCTAAAACAACATTCCAGACAAACTCAGAAGAAGAAGAGGACAGACACACATCTGAATCCTAAAACAGCTTAGATTAGTCAAATTGGAATCCTAAGGCAGCTTGAGAGGAACAAATTTTGATTGCATCATAGGATTTAAAAAAAAAAAAAAAAAAACTTTGGAATCCTTTCATGGTAGTGACCATGTGCTGTCCAGCCTGTTTGATGTGCTCATACATTTGTTAAGTAGCTCAGTAGTATCAGAAAATAGTTAACTCAATCGAACAAGAATACAGTTAGAGAAAGAAATACTTTATAGAACAAACACCAGAAAATCAGAGATTCGAAAATGATAATCTGGCACCTTGCCATCTTGACAGACAATAGTTTGTTACATTGTGCTCAAAAATGGCATAAGAACCTCTCCATAGTACAAAGTCTGGGCTGAACTGTAAAGACCAAGTGTTGCTCATGCAGTATGATCTCTCTCTCTCTCAGTCAGCCTAGTTTACTCCAGAGGAAATGTAACACAAAAACATCTGGAAGAAGACAAGCAACAGAAGCTACCATTATCAGCAAAGCAATGCTCTAACTGTCTTCTTGTCAGAGCTTTGATCCTAGACCATATGCCAGATCTTAGACCAAGGCTTAGGACCTGAACAATATATGAAATAACACATCATCCAATTATAATCATGAAGCAATTCAGACAAAACATCCAATTATAAACATGAAACACATCACAGACAAAACATCCAATTATAAACATGAAACAAGTCACAGATAAAACATTCAATTATAATCATGAAACAAGTCAGACAAAACATCCAATTATAAACATGAAACAATTCAGACAAAACACCGATTATAATCATGAAACAAGTCACAGACAAAACATCCACTTATAATCATGAAACAATTCAGACAAAACATCCAATTATAATCATGAAACAAGTCACAGACAAAACATCCACTTATAATCATGAAACAATTCAGACAAAACACCGATTATAATCATGAAACAAGTCAGTCAAAACACCCAGTTATAATCATGAAACAAGTCACAGACAAACCATCCAATTATAATCATGAAACAATTCAGACAAAACATCCAATTATAATCATGAAACACATCACAGACAAACCATCCAATTATAAACATGAAACATGTCACAGACAAAACATCCAATTATAATCATGAAACAAGTCACACGTAGCATCTGAGTTACTGTTACAATGTTTTAATGCACCATCATATAAAAACAAATACTGCCAGTGTCTGGAGCTGACAATTAATCATCTCAAAAGATTAACAACTGTTAAACCAAGAATGATTGTGTCGAGCAATGTCAATGCAACATGGAGGCAGACATACAATTATTTCTAGATGGTATCTTTAAAATAAAATACAAAAATTTTTTAAATATTAACAGTATGTTGTCAAGATTTTTGCATAAAGTGCTAGATAACTGCTTGAATATATAATTTACAAGACAGATAAAAAAAAAAAAAACAGAAAAATGTTAACAATATAAAAAATTGGTCAAAACAATCCTCAAGGAGGTCCTGCTGCTAGGATGTGACACTACCCTCCAGCCATTGGAATGCTGCTGTTACAGCCTCCTCTCTCATGCTGGAAGTCATATGCCAGGCTATCCTTGTTTACATAGCGTCCCTGAACCTTTGCAATGAAGTCTCACCCATTCCTTTTACCTCACAGTACAGACCCATTTGTGTATGTTATCACATTGCTTAGGCATGAGTTGTCACGTGGCTGTTGCATGGTTGCTTTTGTCTTACCCGCTGTCTGTTCCCGACACCCTGGGTTCAACATAAATATCACCCTATGTAAGGCTGCCTTGTTGGGTGGCAGAGGTTGTTGTTCTATCAGATCTGGCTCATGTATCCAACGTTCTACTAGACCCAGATGGCCCATCAAGTTTTAATGCATTTCCTTCACATTGCAGCCCATCAAGTCAAACAAGTTTAGAAGGTGAGAGGGGAATGACACTGACATATAGTGATACTGGTGCATGGAGTGAAACAGGCTGAGAACCACTGCTACAGTAATACATGTTCCTTCTGTTTCTGGTTGTGCTTCTACCTTACAGTGTAGAAGATGTTTGGATCTATAAAGGGAGAAGATTACTCTATGGCAATACTGAGGCAGGGGTTTGGCATGTTCAGCTTTCATATATACTAGGTTATGGCATAACATAGGAAAGGAAGTACAATTTCTGGCAAGCTATTGGCAAAGTAAACACTACAGACACCTGCTAATATAAGGTACTGAGTTTAAGTCCCATTTTGGTTGTCACCTGTGGACAAATCTGGAGTGGACACATCTATACTTTATGTGTCACTGGTCTTGTATTCCAAGTGCCAAGGTTATTTTCATACACACATAATCAGTTGCTCTATCTTGGGTGTAAAAGTTGTTTTAATAAACACACAATTAGTTGCTCTGTCTGAATGTCAGGCAATAAATCGTGCAACACATTGTTTGTGGCTTCTGTGTTTAAATATTGCTATGGTGCTTTGTAGATTAATTATCCAGCATCACAAGATGGCCTGGCCTAACTGGGAAAATTATAGCCCTGTGAAGTTGGCAATCATGTGAGATGGTGAACAATGACCACCCATGTTTACTGGCATGGCAGGAACAGGGTCACTTAGGTACAACATCCACCACCTTTAATTCAAGACAAGCTGTGTACGAATCATGCTGTGGGTGGGAAGTAACAACACAAGGATGTTATACTTCACTCTGATATGTCTCCTTGAATGCCGACAGAGTTCTGAAAATGGCTGGAGGTTACAAAGCTCTTTTACCAAAACCCTTCTCTTACTGAGGATTACATCCAGGTCACCTGTTGATCGAGTCGGGTGTTATAACCCCTCAACCACCAACTCCTCAGTGTAAACAATGTCCTAATATCAACAAATATCGGGATATCACAGTGGTTATGTTCTATAGATCTGTCTTCAAAACAGGCATTCTGCAGTGAATTGTGATTAAATTATGTTCAGAGGCATGTTCAATAGAAAACATATTAGCAAGGAAAGTTATGCAACAAATATAAAACAATCTGTATAACACTGTTCTTGAAAGCTCTTCTCTATAACATGACACAGTCATATTGTTATCTTATTGTTATCAAACAGACAACAGTTAGCACTGACAGCAACTCCTTGTTGCAGTTAACTCTTTCTGCCGCAGGCAGTTGTTATTTTAACTCTTTTTTTCATTTGTTATTTTAAAGTAAAAAGCGTTTGCAACCAAAGAGGTTAAAATAACAAAAAAGTGGACAGAAGGAGGTAAACTAACAACTGGGATAGAAAAAGTAAATTTAATAACTAGATAGGACAGAAGCAGTTTAAAGATAAGCATATCATGGTCATGATTAATAAATTCATGGTACAAAAACTATCTGCTATTTACAAGAGCACCAAACAGCATAGTCAACAGTGATAGACAAGACAACAACAGACAGCTACCTCAGCTCTTAAATAAACATTTACAGTTAGTTTAGGAGGTTGCCATGGTGAAGTCATCAAGCCGTCTGCCATTTGCTCAAACGGTCACAGGTTTGTTTTCAAACTTCATCATTTAGTTCACGAGTGCTATTTTTCGGAGATCCTTGGAGGTCGTTGTTGCTGGAGGTGCAGAGTTCATGCTCTGTGTGCTTCTGGTAGGAACCTGTTTAGCTGTTCTGCAGAGAGACTGAGCCGGATGGAATCAAACCTGGTACAATGAAGTCAATCCTCTTGCCTTTAACCCCTTTCTTTAAGATTTAGTTAAGATGGTCAAAACAGCATTCAACAATATGAACCAGCTACCCACAGCTACACAGGTAAGTTACGAGTTAAAACTAAGAGTAGGTCCATTGTTACATTTACTCTGCCCTGTTGTACACTGCAGAAACATGGACAATGCATAAACCGTGGGGGTAAAACTAAAGCTTTCAAAATGAAGTTATGTAGATGAATAGAAGGAATATCATGACAGGAGAAGGAAACAAAAAAAGATTTACAAAAAGTGGGACTGAAGAAATTACTGAATGAGATTACAATCAGAGGTGAAGGTACTTTTGTCTCAGAGAAACAACTCCTCGTTAAAGGATATGGTGGAGGGGAAGCATGCAAGAGGAAGACAACATTACATGTAGATGAGCAACAACTAAGAATGGATGTGAAGAAGTCTATAAGAATGCTCTGTGAAGACACAGGGCAGAGGCTGTTGGAACCTCACTACAGTTGACTTCACCTGATGATGGTGGCTGACAAGCAATGCACAGACTATGACAGTGGCAGACAAGCAATGCACAGACTATGACAGTGGCAGACAAGCAATGCACAGACTATGACAGTGGCAGACAAGCAATGCACAGACTATGACAGTGGCAGACACAACAAGACCGTGTCCCTCTGTGGTGTAGTGAGTAAGCCGCCTGCCTCCTACTATGAAAGTCATGGGTTTGTTTTCAGACTCTGTCATTTGGTCCACGGCGCATTTTTTCTGAGACCCTTGGGGGTCGCTGCTGGAGCTATGGAGGCCGTGCTCTGTGCAGATTTTTTGGCAGTCGGCTCTGCAGGAAGAAGACTAAGCCCTATGAGATAGAATCCCAGTGCAATGAAGTCAATTCTCTTGTCTTTAATACCTTTAACAAGTAAAGCTAAAACCGAGCTTCAACTGTAGCAGATAGTTCAAAATCCATTTTAAATAAACAAAGTAACCACGGACAGTTATTATAGCAGCTTAAGTTACCCACGGACAGTTGTGTGAGCAGCAGGCAGTCGATATTACACAGACAATAATGAAAATCACAGAGACAATAGCTCAAATTAACAACACAAATGCATGTATGTGATCACCCAAGTGTGAATGACACTTGAGCTCAGTGTCTGGCAGGTGTCTCAAGTCCGGGAATCTCTGCCTTCAATGCTCTCAGCCGTGACTCCTAGTGTCTGTGGAGACAAACAAATGAATTCAATTGTGTTGTTAATTGTCAGTACAAGTTAGTTAAGTTTTATGTTAACTACAACAGCACAAGATGGCTTGACAGAATGGTATAATCAGGTGAAACAGCACAGAGCTGACAGGAGAACCTGTTAACTACAACAGCACAAGATGGCTTGACAGAATGGTATAATCAGGTGAAACAGCACAGACCTGACAGGAGAACCTGTTAACTACAACAGCACAAGATGGCTTGACAGAATGGTATAATCAGGTGAAACAGCACAGACCTGACAGGAGAACCTGGGAATCGTGTGAGATGGTGAAGATGTTTGCCAGCATGGCATGGACAGGGTCACTTAAAGGTACAACATCCGCCACCTCTAATACAAGACTGGATACAAATCATGCTGTGGGTTGTAACAACATAAGGAACATAGGAATGTTATATCCCACTCTGATCCTAGGACAGTGGATCAGACACCTAACCTTCTCGGATAAGTAATCTACATGTAGGAACAAAATAACATTTAAAAAACTAAGTTCAGGTAACCCTGAAGTTTCAGAAAGTTTCCCAAATGTTGGTTTGTTTATGTTATTTCATTCCAACATGTGAATTACTACTTATGATTGTGACATTACATAAGGAGAATAGGGATTTGGGGGGTGGGGTGGGGGGAGAGAGGGGGAAATCAACAAACTCACCTGTAGGAAGCAGAATGGCTGAGGCACAAATGAAAGGAAAGGAAGTAAATGGGTACAGGGGTGAACAAAAGTTATCCATATAACTGAACGGGTAAACCTGCAGTGAAGCTGTGGAAATAAAACAGATTAAAACAATAGGAAACAATTACAAAACTAAAAGTGTATAGGAACTCTTTAAAACAAACAAGGGGAAGGGGGGAATGGTGTGGATGCAGCTAGACCTCACAAGCAGCAACAACAACAAAAAATGCAATGGAAAAGAGGTCCCACCAAGGCAGAATATCAAAAATGCAAAAATATTAAGCAGAAAAAAAAACAAAATACGTGGCAACTGACACCGAGGCCACAACCATGAAAACAGGTGAATTCTGATAGTGTTATATCATAGTGGATGTATCCACAGTATGTAAGTTATTAAAGTAGGAGCTAGTCGTGATGTGATCATGAACTATGGATAATGATGTGTACATACATAGGATAGTAATAATCATGTAACACTGAAGAAACATAGGGTGGGTATTGAGTGAGGAGTACAGCAAATTGGGTCATCTGGAATTGAGGGGTCTAATGATGTGCAGCTTCACTCTTGCTGTACACTAGAAAACAGAGACAGAAAGGATGGTTGATATAACCAAATACCATCATATCAAATGCACCAAAGCAATGAGCCTATTGAACTTGTCATTGAGATAGTTAGGATGGGTGGTGTACTGTGTTATAAGGATTGTTAATAATCCAACTACCCTTGATCTACATGATATAACACAGCAAGGATAATTGATATACTGTGTGATACTAAGAGGTACGTCATAGCCCTTATCTTGATGTGTATAACTGCATCTATATTCTAAAAAAGCATGTGAGAGAGACAGCATGGAAGATTGATAGACTGTAGCTAGAGTTCCACAGCTTCTCTCATGGCTGTGCATCTACCTCTCGAAGCAGTAAGGAAGAACTAATTTGTTGTATGTGCACAGGAGTGCTGCTGACATGGTACCTTCCTGCTAGAGGATATGTGTGGGCAGAGAGAAGTAAGCTGGGATGATAGATCTGCCTGGGTTGTCCGGTTTGTGTATCTTATGCAGCATACAGAAATTAGGTTTGTCCAAGATACTGCCATGGACGCACAGTGAGGTAGCAGAGCTAGGTAGGAAACCTTGCTTTGTAATGGCACTAGTTTTACCTGGTTCTTATCCACTGTCCCACCTTATATCTTTGGTCAATAAAAAGTTGTATCCCAAAGTAATTTGTTCCCTTCCTGTATAGACAAGCTGCATCCACCAAACTACCACTGCCTCTCCTTTATCAGCAGGTTGTATTATAATGTGGTCATGACATTGCAGTAGTGAGAGCACCTGTTGCTCTTGTGTTGGAAGGTTGCAATGTTGCATGGTTTAAGCCTCAATTAGTGTATATGGAACAGTTTTTTTATATATACAAATATAGCACTTTAGATGCATAAAGACTAGGAATCCAGGCAGAGTTCGGTTTAGAGAAGCAAGAACAATCGGTGGAGTCTGTGAGCCTGAGTACTGTAGTAATACTTCAGCTTGCGAGAGTGAGGAAGTGATGAACATTCGGGGGTAGAGCGTATCTGTCACAATGAAAGCCTCAATAGGGGGAAGTCAGGAGGAATAAACACAACCACAATGTCAGCACAATGGTTTGGTAAGGTGGGGAAGGAAAGGTGGTAAGAAGAGAGGAAAGGAGTTAGGCTAATGTAGTGTTTTTGAAACTGAAACCCTAACCAGCACAGTTCACATCGACTGCACTAGCCATGCAGCCTTCATTCCTAAGACTCAAGACCCCCCCCCCCCCCCCCATCCTACTTCGCAAGGTACTATAGGCAGGTAAGTTAGTTGCACATCCTTTTCAGGATATAGCAGTCAACGCAGCATTTATTTGGCTGTTTGTGATTCCTGGTCAAGTTTACACTCAGTAGTTTGCCACTGCTTTCTGAACGACCGGCACTCATAACATTGCATGGTAACCAATGCAAGGTGGTCTGCTTCCTAATCGCCCGCAGCTGTGTTTCGAATGCGGTATGAGGGATTATGAATTGC
The DNA here is from genome assembly GCA_963921405.1 of Cepaea hortensis. Lineage (NCBI taxonomy): Eukaryota > Metazoa > Mollusca > Gastropoda > Stylommatophora > Helicidae > Cepaea > Cepaea hortensis. The sequence goes on from OY992876.1 coordinate 153,298,344, forward strand.
GCCTCTAACCCCTTCACAACAGAGCTGGTACAATTATTTAGCCATGGAAAGACAATTGTATAAGTGATAGTATTGCTGATTATGTAGCACAATACAGAATACAAAAAGTAGTTACTAGAGGTCAAATGCTCTAGTCATTGCTGGTGAAATGAGAGCAAAGGTCAGATAAGTGTGGCAGGTGGTTGTCAGCAAGACAACTCATGTAAAGAGTGACACATTTACATTCAACCTTAGATAAATGTCTACTACAACTAACATATGGAGGGCTGGCTGAGGGGTAAAAGCTAGAAGTAAAACCCCATGAAGGGATATGAAAGAGTAAATAGTTGTGAAGAAAACAGAGATGGTTTGTAGTACGAGGGCGAGTCAATAAGTAAGTCACACAGTTCTGTGGGATGGCAGGTAAATGTAGTTGGTGTTCTCTACAGGTGTCATTATGTGACAGCAACATCGAACTTTATATTCCCGTTCGTCAGGTGGCGCTAGGTGTCTCAGCACATGCGTAGCGCATAAACAAAATGGCGACTGTATTTACGGAGTGTACAACCAAATAGCAACGTGCTGTTGTGCGTTTTTGTGTGGACAAAAGGACTGCCTGCAATGGACGTTCATAAGGAAATGCTTCCTGTTTATGCTGACAAATGTTTGTCCCGTAAAGCGGTGCATAGCTGGGTAGGAAAATTTTCTCAAGGACGCGAATGACTCCGAAGTTGAATGTGAAGTGAAAACGTGGTTTAGAAAACAGAGTACGCAGTTCTATGCAGCCGGTTTGGGAGGACTGATAAAATGATGGGATAAGTGCATCAATGTTCATGGAAATTATGTTGAGAAATAAAGGGACAATGTATGTATAACAATTAACTGGTTTCAAGTTGTTATATTTAGTTATTTTCTACAGCCATTTGTGACTTACTTATTGACTTCCCCTCGTACAAACCTTTCTTTAGAAGTCGAGAGCTAAATCAGTAGCTGTGAGTTTGAGATCAGGTGGTAACAGACTAAAGCAGAAGATAACATATGACCTCAACTGTTAACATAATAGAGGTGAATGAGTCACACAACAGGGGCTAGTAGACGAGATTTTAGTGAGAAGTAAGTAAACAAAGGGTACAACCCTGAGCTGCAGAGGGTGTGATGTAAACACCAGAAAATGGAGAAAAAAGAGAAAGAGGAAAACCTGGGAGGGGAATAATAAAAATATGAGGCACAGAAGAAATTGACAGTGAAGTAGAGATTACTCAAATCTGGAGGGTATAGCAACACCAAAGGAAAAGTGAATCATTTTAAAACAGACGTAATAACACCCACACAAAAAAACAAACAATTAAAACGAGCTGTAAAAACGATGAAAATTATAAAGTTGTGATGGAAAACAAACAGTAGCAGTGCTAAGTAAGGTGTGATGAGGAGAAATGAAACTGGTGGAACTGCGATACAGCTGTAAAATACAATGAGTGAATCAACTAGAGGAAAAGTGCAACCGGTCAACTTAATAAGAACACAATCACAGAATGAACATGTCACTAGAGCCTTCGTCAGTGCACAAACAACAGACAGAGACTGACACAACTGTATCAAAATATACAACAGTGTCTTAGCTCATGTGTATCCATCATCAGAATAGGCCAAGAGCATATCACTATCACTGAGCATGCAAATCAAATTGAGAGTCATGCTGACAGTGAGTCCGCTGACACGAAGTATAACTAAGAAAAATAGGGGGGGGGGGCTGTCAATCAATCTTACTAGTAATGAGCCAAGTGACCTAGTGGCCTAGGAAAAAAAGAAAGGAAAGAAGGGGGTACCTAAATAGAGGTGTAAACAAAAATTATCCATACAAGTGAAATGGGTAAAACTGCTGTGAAGCTGTGGAAATGTAGATTATTAAAACAATAGGGAACAATTAAAGCATATGAATGTGGTGGGGGAGGGGGGGGGGACATGGATGCAACCAGACCCCCAAGCTAGCAAAAACAAGAAAAAGAAATCACGTGCAATGTTCAGTTGCCGCACAAAGGCTACCACAGAACCACATGGACCAAAGATATCACACAAATACACAGGAAAAAACCAATAGGCCATGCTTAAAAAAGATGGATAATAGCATAATTTAAGACACAAAAATACCATAGAGCATACCAAAGATCATTCTGTATATATCCAGATGCTTTAAAAGAAACAGGAAAAACAATCGAAGTTGAAATAATTAATGTAAAATACCGTATATATATGTGCTTGATAGCCAAAGTAAAAAATACTGTACATATGATGTGTGCTTGACAGCCAAAATAAAAATAATATTGTACATATGTGTGCTTGATCGCCAAAATGAAAAAAAATATTGTACATATGTGTGCTTGATCGCGAAAATAAACAGTTATGTTTCATATCAATGGTAGGTCAACATGGCAGAATTGATAAGAACACATGTTCTTAAACATCCGGTGTGTTGATGCTGAGGTAAGGGGTTCAACTCCCACACCGGACAATTGGACTAAAATGTTGACCTATTGTCCTTGACTTGGGGATGTAAATTACTAGTACCTCTGAAGTTGGAGTGGGTTCGCCTGATGGCAAGGGACACTGTTAGTAGGAAAGCTAATCCACACACAAAATTCAGTCCAGCACTACTAAAAGTAGTGTGTATGGACTACGCTTTCAAAGCAAGTGAGCGCCCCACAACAAAAATAATAATATATGTACTTTTTATTTTTGTGTGTTAAATGTAGTCTTTATAAGACCAAAAAAAAAAAAGCAACATCAAAATTTGATATTACAACCAAAGGGAACATTTTTAACCATGTCAATAAACTTATATATCTACGGGCAATCATAACATCAGATGGAAGATGTGTGTTGGTGATTAAGAGCAGAATAGACTAAACAAAAGTTGCATTTCTGAAGATGATTAAGTATATTCTCAATGAATGTCAGAGAAAAAGCAGTGAAATGTTATAAAGTGCCTGTTCTGCTGTCTGGCAGTGAACCTTGTAATGTGAACAAACAAATTAGGAAGACCTTCCAGGCAACAGAGATGCAATTTCTGAGACAAATGTTGCAAATATCTTGGACCACATGAGTCACTAACAATGACTGCCAGGAAAATGCTAATCAAAATAGAACATTATGTACAACGATAAGAAAGAGACAATAAATGTCCTTTGGTCACATAAGGAGAAGTGTTAGAAAAATTGTGAAAACTGGAAAGATCAGTGAAGAAAGAAGCAGACCCAAAGAAATTATACTGCATGGCCTAAGATGATCACAACATTAACAGAACTGACCTAGAATACCAAGGACTGAGATCTGTGTACCTATGCCATTCAGCAAAGCGCATGAATATGATAAAAAAATAAAAATCAAAGTCTATGATAACTTGCTAGCAGTCTTGCCATATTTTGTTCTCATCTCAATATTTATGCACCTTAAGTTGTCTGCAATTGTCTCTTGTGTAGTTCCATATTGTGGTCATCTATTAAATTCATCCTTTTTAATTAGGTGATTGCAGAATTAACACAATGAGGACTACAGTACATTTGACCAGAGGGACAGATCACCATTCTTCACCTCAGGATGGGATTAACAGACTGTATAAACACATACATACGCTTCATTTCTCTGGAAAATAACTAAACACATAGATCAAACATCTATATTGTATTTCTTCTCTCTCCCAGAATCTGCAAAATAATTTGCGCAGTAATTCACTTTGGTGTTTATGTAGACTTTAACAGCTTCTGTCTGGATACTATTTGAACCAGCAGCTTTCCCATCCTTCAGTTTAGCTTTTCAAATTTCTTCTTTAGTTGGTTTCTCAGTGCTGATATCCAGCTCCAATTTGGCAATCTGGATATATTCAGGAAAGATCTTTAGGGACTGGCCTATTCAGAAGGAAGTTACCCAAAGTATTTGGCCCATCTATTTATTTGATCTTTAATGTTGATGAGAACTTTCCCAATACTATTCTTCATCAGTCCACTTGGCCGATTACACTTCCTTTCTGTTTTCCTTGTGGTGCTGTCAAGGCCTCTGGGGTTTCCTGTTGTCATTGCTACTTCTACCTCTTGTGCTTGGCCATCAAAATAGTGTGTTGAATCTGCCAATGATCCACTTCCTAACATTAATAGCTTCTGTACATTTTTGTGGACTCTGACTTCAGAAGCTTTGGTTTTGCTAAATTTGCTTTTTTATTTTTCCTTTCTGTTATTTGGATAAGGGATTTGGTAGAGGCCTGATCCTGAACCAGTGTCTTGGCAGGCAAGTGCTCTAACCAATATGCCGCTGCAGCTCCTACTCTCAGACTGCATAGGAACACTGAAAGTAGAGTGGTTCAGTTATGTTGTTGGTGCTCTGGCAGCATAATTTTCATGTCTGACAGCATTGTAATATTTTCTGTCTGACTTGTCAAATACGATGGCGGATTTACGACTAGACCAACCTGTGACTGTCTAAGCTGGATTAGAAATCCATCATTACCTCAACACACACTGGTACATCAAGAGGACTATCCAATAATTTATTATTATTATTAATATTATAGTTCTTGTCGTGTGGCGCTGGTGATCATATCTGCCCACAACTTCTGTCTCGTGTGCTGCCAATCATTCTGATACCCACGATCCTCCATGCCATGATGTCAAACTGTCCAGCATCTTCTCTCTTGTTCTCCCCCTGCCTCCCCTTCACCCCAACCTTACTGTTGTGATGATAAACTCCAGCCTTCCCCTTCTCATGACATGCCAAAAGAATGTGGACTGTCTCCTTCTGTTGCGAGTAACCAGTTCTCTTGGTGAGTTAATTTCTTTCTGGATATCTTCATTGTTCTTTCTATCCGTCCACAGTGTTCTCATCATTGTTTCATAAAACTACACTCCCACAGCCTACAAATAACTCCTCACTTGTAAGCTAATTGTCCATGATTTGCTTCCATACATCAAGATTGGCTCAATATAGCTCTTAAGAACTCTTTTCCTCACATCGATTAACAAATCAAATAATTTACATACACACACAAAACGATGCCAAAATAAACTTGAGAAACTCATAAATTATGTCCGAAAAAAATACTAAAGATATCAAAATAAAATGTCCCAATTAAATCATAAAACCTTCAGATAACACACTCAGCTGAACGCGCGCGCACACACACACGCACACAGAGGCACCTGGCACATACCTTGAAAAAAAGGGCAAACATGGCACCCATGACAACAAATGGAAAGAAGGAAGCGATTCCAGTTTTCTTCATTTTCTTTCGCATCAACCAGTTAACCCAACTATGTTTCTTTTCTGTGTATGGCGGATAACGCAAACTGAAATTAGACAAGAAACCATAACATCAAACCCACACTCATATTAATACTTTTATAGACTAATAATGTAATGTCAGCTCAGTGTTGTGCACAAAAATGTTTGCTAGAATTTATACCACAGGTTGGTTAGAATTTATAACAATGTTAATATGAATTCTTCTTCTTCTACTGTGTTTGTCCGGACTTGTTTTAGACGTAATTGCGTTGTGCCTGTTTACAGCAAAACTGCAATATTTGCACCTTTCAGCCGACACATCTGACTTATTCAGCCATTTTTTGACCAGGTTAATCTTCCCAGGTAATAATTTGAACTGATTCAGAGCGTAATTATTTTATGTTGTGGTCAGGATTATTTATGAAGCCTTAAAAATTGTTGCACACATAATTTAAATTGTAATCAGATATAAAAAAAGGAAAAGACCATTTTGCATGAGGCGTGTTGGGCATGTGGTGCAGTCTCATATTTGTATAGACCAATGGCCACATGATGGCTGGTGTGGTCATATCACACCTGCCACATTTACTTCCCAGAATATTTGCTGGCACCTATTTCAGGTGGTCAACCTGACGTCCAATTATACTCTTAGTCATTGATAAAGTTGAATGTGTTATATTAACGACAAATGGATATTGCAGATTATGTTCAGTTTTGGAATATTTTATGTTTAGTTTGGGCTACTTTTAGAAAGCCAGCGAAGGGGTTATGGACGCAGTTTGTAATCCAGCATACTGAATTCGAAACACAGCTGTGAGAAATTTGGCAGCAGAACGCCTTGCGCTGGTTTTTATGAAATGGTATGGATGCCATTCATTTGGAAAGCAATGGAAAAGTATTGAACGTGAACTTGCCAAGAGATCACAAACAGTACCCAAAAAATTGCTTGGGGTGACTGCGATGTCCTGTAAAAGGATATGCAACTAACTTAACTTTCAGAAATATGTGATTGCTAAATAATATGGAAATCTGAAAATGGGCTACATCCTACTGGTCGCTAAAGGTGAAGCCCATGATGAATGGCAGACCCAATATATAGAAGAGAGGCTAATTAGCCATGTGCAGTGATGAATCCCTGGGTGAGTCCAGTACCGACTACCATGTTTCAACTCAACTCTGCTGTAATAGAAGTCTGCGTGGGTGACAAGAAGAGTTTTGTGTTATATGTGAAATTACAGTGGGGATAACAGATGCTCCACATTCGAAAAATACCTGTGACTATATGTTTTAATTGTTTCAGCTAAAGTATAATACATTTATTCACTTCAGATGATTTATAACTCTGCAGCATACACCTGACGAGATGCAACAAAATATGCAGGGCAATAAAACATGCAACATATTGTTTGTGGCTCCTGTGTTTAAACTAATTCATTCTAGTTACCTGGTCTAATACCAAATCGAAGGAATTTAAAACAAAAAAATATATAATGTAGATCATTCTAGTTACCTGGTCTAATACCAAATCAAAGAAATTAAAAAAAAAAAACAACATATAATGTAGATCATTCTTGTTATCTGGTCTAGTGCCAAATCGAAGGAATTAAACTAACAACAACAACATATAATATATATGTCATTTTTGTAACCTGTCTAATACCAATTTGAAAAAAAAAAACATATCATGTAAATCTTACTCGTTAACCTGGTCTAATAACAAATTGAAGGAATCTAAAAACACAACAACAACATATCATGTAAATCTTACTTGTTTACCTGGTCTTATAACAAATTGAAGGACTCTAAAAACACAACAAAAATACATTATGACGGTCTTACTTGTTAACCGAGTCTAATGCTAGAGTCTTCTCCAGGACTGGTTTGTTGTGACTGAAGGCATCAAAGGAATGCTTTCCATGGTAGGCCCCAATACCACTGTTTCCAACTCCTCCAAATGGCAGGGAGCTTACTATAAATGTAATGACAATAAGGGTCAGAATGAAGCCATAGGAACTAATATAACTACAAAAACCACAATGTGTGTATGTTAGTTTTATGTCCTGTTTTGCACGATGTTGCATTCACCCCCAGTATTTATTGGCTGTTTATGATTTTGTATGTAAATTTCTGTGCCTCTGCTTGCCAAATGGCCGATGTTCATACTATTGTGAAAACCAATGCAACGAGACCTATGGCTAACCTCCCCTGTGGTCAACCTCAAACCCAGTAAGTCAAGTCCACTTAAGTCGAACTCAGATAAGTAGAATTTCGCTTAAGTCGACATTACTGGCTTAGTCCTGATAAGTCGAATTCGGTTAACTCGAATTTTCGGATTAGTCGAGCATAAAAATAAATACCGACTATATAAGTGTTCATGTTTAAGTCGAACTGTTCATTTCACACCCCCCCCCCCCCCCCCCCCAAAAAAAAAATTGTTTCGCGAAATAATTATTTTTAGTCAGCCTGGAGAACAACAATCTCGCAAATATGATATCTCGCTACATGTCAATGGCGGCTAGTGGACGAAAGCTTACTATTTTAACTTTAAAAAGAAAGATTGAGCTGTTAGAAGAGGTTGAACATAGTTGGAAGAAGAAAGTGGATATAGCTAGAGAATTTGGTATTCCAACATCGACACATTTCGGCATTTTAAAGCATAAAGACAGCTACAGAAAATTGTTTTTCGATGGTGCCTTTTTAAAATGGTTCATTGCGATTAGATCGGCAAATTTATCAGTAAATGGGCCTTTAGTTATTGCGAAAGCAGAAGAATTTGCAAGTCTTGGAGGTCAGACAGACTGGAATTGTAGTGCTGGCTGGTTTGGATTGTTACAAGAAACAACAGACTTTTTCTTTAATTAATTAAAAAATTTTCATATGACTTTAATCTTCCGTTTTCTAAAATAATAAAACATGTCTAATATTGTATTGCTATTTATTTGTTCACTAACTGTTTTTCCTAAGTGGTACAATCATTTGACTCAATGCTACTGCATGGTATTAGTGTAAATTAGTGCAGTCTGGATAAGTAGAATTTCTGATAAGTAGAACAAATTCCTTCAGCCTCTGTGACTTCTACTTATCCAGACTCCACTGTATATCAGGATTATGAAATTGTGCTTAGAACACGAAAGGTAAAAGTTAGTTGTATATCCTTTACAGGACATCACAGTCAACCCCAGCATTTTTTTTTTTACTGTTTGTGATTTTGTTTGCAAGTTTATGTTCAGTAGTTCCAGCAAGAATACACATTAAAAACCAGCCAGGAAGTGGAAATAAGGTATATAAACTCTGCTTTATGTGACATTCACATAAGGTTTGCTTTTGTCAGTTTGGTGTTATAACTTTTCTCCCAACCTGTTACCAAAGTACCATCCCCACAGTCCGGTGTTGTAACTTTTCTCCCAACTTGTTACTGAAGTACCATCCCCACAGTCTGGTGTTGTAACTTTTCTCCCAGCTTGTTACTGAAGTACCATCCCCACAGTTTGGTGTTGTAACTTTTCTCCCAACTTGTTACTGAAGTACCATCCCCACAGTTTAGTGTTGTAACTTTTCTCCCAACTTGTTACCAAACTACCATCCCCACAGTTTGGTGTTGTAACTTTTCTCCCAACTTGTTACCAAAGTACTATCCCCACAGTTTGGTGTTGTAACTTTTCTCCCAGTTAGTTAGTTAGTTAGTCGACAGATCATCCTCGTTGCACATCGGACCATTCAGTCCATAAGTGCTCGGATCCCCTCCTCAGCAAATCCCGCAGCGTGTAGCGGCTAACGACGCCAGTTCTGTGTTGGTTTATCAATCTTCTTTGGCTTCCTGCGTAGTGTTCTTGTTTGGCCACCCCTCTTTTAATTTGCTGCTCTCGCAGTCTGGCCATTGTTGTAGATTCACAGTCATCACTTGGTTCTTGCAAAAGTCTCACTTCTCGTAGAGCATTCAGAATGTCAGCCTGGTCCATGGCGCGTCCGCCCTCAACAGTAGCCTCACCTGCGAGCTTGTCAGCCCGCTCATTTCCTTGTACTCCCGCATGCCCTGGCACGAAGATGAAACTAATCTTTGCCAGCCGAGACCGCTTCAGAGGCAGCAACCATTCTCTTCGGATCGACCCCTCCTCTATCCTCTTGATCATGTTCATTGAGTCGCTAAGGAAACAAGCCCTAGTGAATGTCTGTGTCTCGAGCCATGTTATTGCTTTACTTACTGCCATGACTTCCATGGTCAGGCTACTTGTGGTTTCAGTGAAAGCACCAGAGTCCTCCTTCACAATTCTCCCTCCGGCCCGAGCTGTAAAGGCCCATGAGCTTCTCACATGTCGGATGACCGACCCATCTGTGTAGATGACCGCGTCACTGTCTAGCGAATTCTCGAAAATCAACGCTTGTACTTCAGCCTCAACAGCAGCCGGATTTTCTTGTCTGCATTTTCTATCTAGTTGGATGCAAACTGAAAAGGATGTGCAGAAGTCTGTTGGCACTTGCACCCACTCCTCGCCAGGTTCTAAGTCCTCAAGTGAACACACCTGTTGAAGAATGTCCTCGGCTTGACCCATCCACGACCGTCCTCTTTTTAACCTGCTGCCCTTCACCTTCCTAATTTCACTATGCAGTGGATGCTGTGTGTTTGCGTTAATTCTGAGGTAGGCGCGTGCCCTGCAAACTTGCATTCTCTCTTCAATGGTTGGAAAATCAAGAAGGTAGCGCATCGCCCTGCATGCTGTATCTCTTGTACATCCAAGAATAATGCGCATAGCTTCATTCTGTATCCTTTCCATCCTTTCTATCTGCTTATGGCTGACAGTCAGGATTGCCATTGCATACTCCAAAACAGACATGACCAGCCCCTCGTACAGAAGACATAGATGGCGCTGCTCACAGTTTGCTGCCGCCATCACCCGCATCGCTGCCAAACCCCGCTTGGCCTTTGTTATCACCTGGTCTATGTGCACATTATAAGCAAGGCTTCGATCAAACCGTATCCCCAGGTAATTCATTGCCTGCGTTCTTTCCACTGTCTCTGAACACAGCATTACAGTTGGTGTTGGATTGTTGACAATATGATTATTCAACGAGAACCAAGTCACTGTTGCCTTTGTTGGGTTGACCATTGCCCCAGCTTCATCACACCAAGTACTTATGCGATTGAGTTCGGTTTGTAGCTCCACAGCAACCTCCTCTCTATCCTTACCCTGACGATACACTAAAACATCATCGGCATATGACAATGTCCTGCCAGGTCCAGTGATCTGCTCACTGGTGATTCTCACTGTGTAGGCGTTGAACAGTACCGGAGATAATGGTGATCCCTGTGGTAGGCCAGGATATATTGTTGTTGGTTCCGAAGTCCAACTGCCACATCTAAAAACTACTTTCCGTTGGAAGAGAGCTGCAGCGATCCAACTAAGGAGGAATGGACTTACGTTTAGTTCAAGAAGCTGAAACATTAAAAAATCCAGTGGTACTCTGTTGTATGCGTCCTCAAGATCAATCGCTGCAGCAACGGTTTCAGTGCCTGAGTGGAAACCTTCATAGACATCATGGGCAAAGACTGCTGCATTGGTCCAGGTTTCTCTTTTTGGACGGTACCCACCCAGGGTAGGTGGGAAAACACCTTGCCTCTCTAGTTGGCTTGATATTTTCCTGGCAATTACCTTCTCCAGCAGCTTGCCTATTGTATTCTGCATGGTTATAATTCGATATCCCTGAATTTTCTTGTGGTCTTTGTCAGGCTTCGGCAAGGGAATCAGATAGCTGTGTAACCATTCCTCCTTGATGCTAGCACTCCCTATACTGTTGTTGTACATGTCTGCTAGTTTCTCTAGCTCATTGTCGGTACACCTATTTATGTCGTCGTATCTTATGCCATCAGGACCTGGAGCACTGTTTTTTGATCGTCGAAGCACAGCCTTGATTTCTTGCACTGTCACTGTGTCTTCATCCGAAGTGTTCTGGGCCTTGCATCTGTCTGAGGTGACCTCCTTGGCCAGATTCCGGCCTCCCATGTCTGTCTGGTTGCTCTGCTCAAGGTAGCGTTCAAAGAGGGCTTTGCCCTTGTCCTCGTCAGTCCTCTGCCAGATGAGGTCAGCACCTTGGAAGTCAGAAATGCTCTTATTCTTGACTACACCACTCATGCTTTTATGTAGTCGCCAGAACAATTTCAGTGACTTGTCTGTGCTTACTCTTTGACACACCTCTGCCCATTTTTCGCTTTTAACCACCGTGACCAGTTTTTTTAAATAGCTTACTTTTGTGTGCATCTCTCTTTCTAAGTGCAAGCAGGGACTAGGATGACCAGCTCTGTTCTTCTTGGCACTTTGCCATCTCCTTACAGCACTACGCTTATCCACCCAAGCCTTCTCCACCTCGAAACTCCACCACGGTGGCTGCTCCCAGCTTTTTTTCCTTTTCTTCCTGCCCTGAAACGTTCTGCGCTTGTCACGTCTTATTTTACTCACCACATCTTGCCCTGTACTGTCATACTGGAACGTCTTTACCTTTAGCTTGTGCTGCCTGGTTCTGCCTTTCTCCACCAATATGCTGCATGGGTGGTGGTCGCTGCCATGGTGTCCTAGGACACCCCATCTACACACTGTAGTGAGTGAAGGTGAAACTAGCGCCAGATCAATAGCACTGTCCTCATCGCCTGGACGGCTTGCTGTCCTGGTGACACAGCCACTGTTGATACAAACCAGGTCGATGGTTTCCAGTGCAGTCTCGAGCTCCTCCCCTTGTGTGGGAAGTGTTTCCCCATGATCTGCCTTTAGCGTTGAAGTCACCACAGAAAATAACATTTCTCTCGTGGCCTAATATGCCACTTAAGCACTGCCACTTCTGGGCGTCCACACTCGCATTGCGGGCATAAACATTAACCAACACGAATGGTGTACTGGAATGAACTCTCAACGCCTGTATTTGTATATCGTCACTGTTCCAACTGGACATGTCTAGCTCTGACGCCACCATGCTGTCGCGAACGAGAATCGCCGTTCCCAGATGTCGTCTGTTATAGAAACATTTGAAGCCGGCAATTCGGAGTAGCTGATCGCCCAGTCTCGTCTCCTGGAGTGCTACAATGTCGTTCCTGTAAACTAGGGTTTCTAAAATAGAGCCCCGTTGTTTTACACTGGCACAGTTCCAATATAGAATACGGATGTTCCTGAGTCCTAGACGGTGACACTTGAGTCTAAAACGTCTCAAGCCACCGCGCTTACCTGGCTTCTTTTTCCCTGCGCGGCTACCACGCCGCTTCGGTATGTTGACTGCTGATCGTTCGGAAAACACACGTTGTTCCGCCATGTTGAAAAAACGTAAACACTGACTTTTGATTGAGAACCACACACGCTGCTGAAAATTCACTCAAGGATGGCTTCGCTCGATGCACGAACTCCGTAGCACCCGCGCAGATCTTGAGTAGAAACTCCTGGTTTTACATCCTGGCACACCAATTACACGCAAGAAATGAATAAATCCATCCCTTACGCGAAAAAGTTAACGAACACAAAACAACACGACCGTCCGTCGCCATCTTGAAACCGGAAGTCTTTTCTTCCCAGCTTGTTAAAAATGTACCATACCTACAGTCCGGTGTTGTAACTTTTCTCCTAGCTTGTTACCAAAGTACCATCACCACAGTCTGGTGTTGTAACTTTTCTCCCAACTTGTTACCAAAGTACCATCACCACAGTCTGGTGTTGTAACCTTTCTCCCAACTAGTTACCAAAGTACCATCCCCACAGTTTGGTGTTGTAACTTTTCTCCCAACTTGTTACCAAAGTACCATCCCCACTGTCCGGTTTGTAACTTTTCTCCTAGCTTGTTGCCAAAGTACCATCCCCACAGTTTGGTGTTGTAATTTTTCTCCCAGCTTGTTACCAAAGTACCATACCCACAATTTGGTGTTGTAACTTTTCTCCCAACTTGTTACCAAAGTACCATCCCCACAGTTTGGTGTTGTAACTTTTCTCCCAGCTTGTTAAAAATGTACCATACCTACAGTCCGGTGTTGTAACTTTTCTCCTAGCTTGTTACCAAAGTACCATCAACACAGTCTGGTGGTGTAACTTTTCTCCCAACTTGTTACCAAAGTACCATCACCACAGTCTGGTGTTGTAACCTTTCTCCCAACTAGTTACCAAAGTACCATCCCCACAGTTTGGTGTTGTAACTTTTCTCCCAACTTGTTACCAAAGTACCATCCCCACTGTCCGGTTTGTAACTTTTCTCCTAGCTTGTTGCCAAAGTACCATCCCCACAGTTTGGTGTTGTAATTTTTCTCCCAGCTTGTTACCAAAGTACCATCTCCACAATTTGGTGTTGTAACTTTTCTCCCAACTTGTTACCAAAGTACCATCCCCACAGTTTGGTGTTGTAACTTTTCTTCCAACTTGTTACCAAAGTACCATCCCCACAGTTTGGTGTTTTAACTTTTCTCCCAACTTGTTACCAAAGTACCATCCCCACAGTTTGGTGTTGTAACTTTTCTCCCAACTTGTTACCAAAGTACCATACCCACAGTTTGGTTTTGTAACTTTTCTCCCAACTTGTTACCAAAGTACCATACCCACAGTTTGGTTTTGTAACTTTTCTCCCAACTTGTTACCAAAGTACCCCCACAGTTTGGTGTTGTAATTTGTATCCCAACTTGTTACCAAAGTACCATACCCACAGTTTGGTTTTGTAACTTTTCTCCCAACTTGTTACCAAAGTACTATCCCCACAGTCCAGTGTTGTAACTTTTCTCTCAGCTTGTTACCAAAGTACCATCCCCACAGTTTGGTGTTGTAATATTCTTACAACTTATTACCAAAGTACCATCCCCACAGTTTGTTGTTGTAACTTTTCTCCCAACTTGTTACCAAAGTACCATCCCCACAGGTTGGTTTTTTCTGGCTGACGCTCAGAACTCTGGGGTAAGGCCAGACACACATAATCAGACTGCTAGTGGTACTATTAGTATTGGGACTCTTTGCTGGTTGTTGAGGATGAAGACGGAGCAGGTATGGGAATGTCCCAAGAGCTATGATGTGTGTTCTGGAACTCAACCCTTCCATGTGATTCAGGTATTTTATTGTCATCAGACTCTAACCCAAGGTTGTGTGCTCGATTCTAAATTCCAAATTCCATCATTCAGTTCACGAGTGCAATTTTCCCAGACACTCCTGGGAAAGGGGGGGGGGGATGTGGGGGGGGTGTGGTGTCATCACTGGAGCTAAGGAGTTCGTGTGGAAAAAGACTAAGCCATATGGGATAAAACTCATGCAATTAAGTCGACTCTCTCAGATTTAAATCTATAAGTGGTCTTTGTGTCTTGGCTTCTAAAATATTTAGATTTCTAATTTTGCTATACTGGCTTCTGTGACCTGGGGGATATAAGTGCAGTTACACAATCCATCAAACTGGGTTTGAAATCAGCTGCAGGCGAATTGGCGGCAGATCATTTGATGTTTTTCTGGGATCTTTCTGAAGATGTTACCCAGGTTGGGTACTCTATCTTGCCCTTGGGTGTCCAGTAGGCTTGGAGAAGGCTGAAGACCCCGTACTTCTCCTTTGAAAGGGAATACCCATAACCTACCACCCCTTGTTAAAGTCTGATAAATGGTATAATTGGGGTTATAAATAAAACAGTCTATGAGATGCATATTCTGGTAACGTTGCAAAGTGAACAGGAAAGAAAAAGAGGAGAAAGAAGAAGAGTATAAGGAAGAAAAAAGAAGAAGAGAGGAGTTAGAAGAAGATGAAAGTGTAATGGATACTTACACCCAGCATGGACGACAGTGTCATTGACCAGCAACCCCCCAGAAGAGGTCTTGTATTTGAAGTCCTGGATCATGTTCTTGTTGTTGGTGAACACATACAGTGCAAGGGGCTTCTCTCTGGTAGAGATCAGATGTTTTTCTCCATTAGATACTGTCTCACATCAAAGGTGTCTATGTGTAACACTGATACATGTAATCTCATGGGAATCCCAATAAGAGAAATAAATATAACATTATTTGGCGTCATGTCGTAGCTCCAAACTCTTCCTATATGTAACACTGATACGCATAATCTTATGGGAATCTCTATCAGAGAAATGAATATAACAGTATTTGGTGTTGATTATGCCCTACCACAAATTGCAAACTCCGACGGCATGGATCGATCCATGTGTCGACTCCCATCCGTGCCATGACACAAGAATGTCAAGAATTTTCTCACGCTATCATCCTCTATATCTCTTTCCACAAATCTTTCTGGTTGTCTCAACATGTTCCAGTTTGTGTCTTCTCATAATGTGGCCAAAAACATGACTGCTTTTTTTCTGATATTTTGTGATAAGTTGTCTTTACGATTTAGCTTCCCTCAAAAGATTGTCCAGATTGCTCATTCTGGCTGCCCAATTAATGTTCAGCATTCTTCAATAAAACCACATCACTAAGGCTTCCAATGATTTTTTTTGCCTGTTTACTAATGATACAGATGCCATAATAAAAACACCAAACAACGCTCCTTCAAACAGTTAACAAATGTTGGGTCAATGGGGTTGAACCTGTGACTATAATTATAGGAGACTAGCATGCAAACAACTCCTCTAGCATGTATTTAGCATGGCTACATATGACCGAGGTCAGGCTGATTCAATGACACTTTAAGTGTAAATATATAACTGAATGTCAATCAGATGACACTTTAACTGTAACTATAAAACTGAATGTCAATAAAATTATACTTTAAGTTAACTATAAAACTGAATGTCAGTAAAATGAAACTAACTATGGAACTGAATGTCAGTAAACTGACACTTTAACTATAACTCTGAATGTCAGTAAACTCATTCACTGATTACAGTAGAACCTGAAAGTTCACCTGTTGTTTATGATCTCGATGGCCTCCAGATGGTCTTTTACAGTCACAATAGGCAGTATGGGTCCAAAGATCTGTGTAACAAGCAATGGTAAATAAACATGTTACAAATGATCTTATCCTTGGATCACTTACTCCTTACATAGCCAGAACTCTGTCAACTCTCCTCTCAAACTATTTTGCCTATAAAGTAACCAATGAACATATAATGTATGCTTGCTATAGAATGTGTCAGGAAGTGACTCAAATGGCTGCATAAAAAAAAGCATCAGAAAGGGAAGAAACACAAAGGCTACAGATTAAAGGCTAAAGATTAAAGAGAGGATCAACTTCATTGCACCATGTTTATCCCATCTGGCCTGGCCTTTCTCCACATAATGAAAGCTGCTTGCTATGATCACTGCACAAAACATGAAAACCGCAGTTCCAGCAATGACCCTTAGTGCTCACTAGAAAAACTGCACATGTGGGATGAACAACGCAGCCTAAACAAAAAGACCCACAACCTTCAGAGCGTGAGAGAAATAGCTTAAACACTAATCCCCAAGAAAGGAACACATTTACATACCAATAAGACACACTGTGGAAAGTGGTGGTGTTAATTTTGGTATATCCGCTGGTCAATCTTGTTAGCTTTAATTTTGTGAAGACTAGCTTGTAATCTTTATTGTCCTTTGCAGAGTATAACATTAGTGGTCTATTGTCTTCTATCTGGCTTTACAACAGTCCATCCATCCATTATGTGCCATGCCGATAAGCGTGGGCGGTTACGTTTTGCCATTTCACTCGATCACCAGAGTCGTGGATCAGCTCCGTGTTTCTGTCTCCATCATGCCAAGTGGCAAAGCCACAACAGTGTTTTGTGGGAAATTGCTGCTTGTTCTAAGGCTTTGTGTATTTATGTACTATGTTCTGAGAATATGTTCTGATAAGTATCTTTGTTTCCTTCAGTAAGACTGTGTGGTGAACCTATTTTTTCAGTGAGACTGTGGGAAAGTCAAAAAGTCACTTAGAAGTCGATAGGGTCGACTTCATTGCATCGGGTTTTTATCCCACATGGCTCAGTCTCTTTCCACAGCGCGGAAAGTGTTGCAAAAAAGCATGAACTCCGTAGCTCCAGCGATGACCCTCAAGAGTCTCCGAAAAAAATACACACGTGAACAGAAGGACGCGGTCCAGAATCTAATCCACAACCTTCAGAGCCTGAGTCAAACGACTTGACCACTTTGCCATGGAGAACCTACTCCTTCAGTGAGACTGTGTTGAACCTATTCTTTCAGTGAGACTGTGTGGTGAACCTATTCCTTCAGTGAGACTGTGTGGTGTCTGATTTTGCCAGTCTCTAGGCAGAGTTTCAGTTCTCATGACGAAAGCATGTGATGAATGGAGCAACTAATGAAAATATGGCAAGTTTTTTAGAATACAAGATCAGAAAATGGAAAGTATTTGGCTGTGCAGGCAGTAACTAAGGGTGCGGGGAGTATCTTAAGGATGTATGGAGAAGCATTAAGGTGTGAGGACTATCTTAGTTTGTGGGGAGTAGCTTTAGGGTGTGTGGAGTAGCTTTAGGTGTGGGGAGTATCTGATGTGCTGATTAGCTTAAGATCGTGTAGTTTGGCTTTATGGTGTGGCAAGTAGCTTAGGTTGTGGGGAGTAGCTTAAGTGTTTAGGAAGTAGCTTAAGATGTGGGGAGTAGCTGTGGTTGTGGGGAGTAGCTTAAGGGTGTGGGAGTAACTTAAGGGTGTGGCGAGTATCTGAGGTTGTGCTGAGTAGCTTAAGGTCGTGTGGAGTGGCTTTATGGTGTGGCAAGTAGCTTAGGTTGTGGGGAGTAGCTTAACCCTTTACAAGGCATATCGTCTGATTCCGGCCGATGCGAGAAAACGATCGTAACGGCCGATTCCGGCCGATACTATTATGCATTGTAAAATCGCGATCTCTCGGCTTTCCGACACTTCCGACGGCTACTTTCGCTTTCGCCTACAGCTTGACAACGTGGCCGCCATTTGTAAACGCGATAGTATCAATTTAAACGGACTTTTAAGGACAATTTTTGATAGTTTTCGGGATTTTTACGCTGTTTTTCAAAATGGATTTCGGCGATTCTTCAAGTGATAGCCGAGATTTCGCTAGGTTCATTTTAAATGACATTAAAGGGCACGAAGTTGACTATTAATCAGAGCTAGATATCAGTGCAAAGCGTTACTTTGCATTAGCAGTCGTGAGTCGGACTTTAAAGAAAGTGATTATGATTCTGAAAATGTGTTTGTATATTGCCGTATAGGTGACGGAAAATCACAAACAACATGCCGTATTTCGTAAATATTTGTGTTCATGTATGGATTACCGGCAACAATCACGTGAGTGACATATTCTGCATGCTTTTCCCTTCATTGTGTTGTTTATTTAACTAAAATCGGTTGACTAACACCTTATTTGTGATGTTTTTACTAACGCGACCCGAACTTTTTCCAAACCTGAAAAAATCTTGCCCGTTCAGGGCTACAAAATGGAGAAGCGTCTGCCCTGTAAAGGGTTAAGTGTTTGGGAAGTAGCTTAAGATGTGGGGAGTAGCTTAAGGGTGTGGGGAGTAGCTTAAGGGTGTGGGGATTAGATAAGGGTGTGGGAAATAGCTTTAGGGTAGGAATTAGCTTAAGTGTGGGGAGTAGCATAGGATGTAGAGAATAGCTTAGGTTGTGTAAAGATACTTTACAGAGCTGTGGAGCCATTCCTCCTCTAACCTGGGGTGCAGTATGTCATGTGTTATTATGTTGACCCACAGGTCTTGATTTCCTACTATGGCCAGCGAGATGCTATACATGGCAGCAAACCCTGGACTTCGATGGCAGCACATGGGTGTGTTGTAATCCCACCATGAAGACAACCTATTTGAATAGAAGACAAATCACAAACCCACCTCATCTTGCATTACTGGGTCCGTGAGCTTCACATCTCTCAGGACAGTTGGAGAAATGTACTTTTCTTTCTCATCATCTTCACCTTCGATGGCGATAATAGCATCTTTCTTCAAGCTTTGAAGTCTCCTAAACAAAGACATTATTAAAAAGATATAACTAATTTTAGCATTGATAAGCAAATACCACAGCTTTGCTGTACATGAATGCAATTCAATCATAATTTTGATGATGAAAGAGAAAGATGAAAATATAGTGAATATATTTATCCTCTTCCTCGTTTCTCTTTCAAGGTGAATGCATCACATTAAATTAAAAAGGGACATTCATTAGCAAAATACTCTATAGAGGATTCATGTTAAATGACAATGATGTGTCAATTCCACTATCTGTCACAAGGTTTTGAAAAAGCTCATGACCCCAGGAATTGGAAAATAAAAATAAATGCACACAAATCTGTGTAAGTTTCTAGATTGTTTCTGAAATATAACTAATCTATATCTAATACAAGTTGTAAAAGACGAGGAGCTGCAGTGGTACAGCGGCTCATATACACTCAGTATATTGTGTTTCACTTGGAGAGACTAAAACATCACCCTAATGTACCAAACTCAATACAGAGTGGCTCCAGTACTTGAGACTACATCTCCAGATGAAGTAAAATACAAGTCCAGATGATGTCAAAAGTCCAGATGAGGTCAAATACAAGACCAGATGAAGTCAAATACAAGACCAGATGAAGTAAAATACAAGTCCAGATGATGTCAAATACAAGTCCAGATGAAGTCAAATACAAGACCAGAGGAACACAAATACAAGTCCAAAGGAAGTAAAATACAAGTCCAGACGAAGTCAAATACAAGTCCAGATGATGTCAAATACAAGTCCAGATGATGTCAAATAAAAGTCCAGCTGAAGTCAAATAAAAGTCCAGCTGAAGTCAAATAAAAGTCCAGCTGAAGTCAAATAAAAGTCCAGCTGAAGTCAAATACAAGACCTGATGAAGTCAAATACAAGACCAGCTGAAGTTAAATACAATCCAGATGAAGTCAAATACAAGTCCAGATGAAGTCAAATACAAATCCAGCTGAAGTCAAATACAAGTCCAGCTGAAGTCAAATACAAGTCCAGCTGAAGTCAAATACAAGTCCAGCTGAAGTCAAATACAAGTCCAGCTGAAGTCAAATACAAGTCCAGCTGAAGTCAAATACAAGTCAAGATTAAATCAAATAAAAGTAAAGACAAAGTCAAACACAAGTACATATTAAGTCAAATATATATATATATATATATATATATATATATATATATATATATATATATATATATATATATATATATATCATAGTCCATTCCAGTACTTGTAAAAGTCACTTCTGGTAGAAATGTGTGCTGATATAGGGGGAAGTCTCCATGGCAACATGGTCTAGTCATCTGTCTCACACTCTGAAGATCATGTGTTCATTTTCAGGCAGTATTGTTCAGACCACGAGTTCAATTCTTCCAGAGATTGCTGTTGTTCATGCTGGAGCTACAGAATTTGTGCTTTGTACAATGCTCTTGGCAGATGGCATGGCCTTTCTGCAGAGAGAGACCAGGCCGGAAGGGTAAAGCTTTGCTAGAATGAAGCCAATCCTTTAAGCTTTTTTTTTTATTTTGACATGAGGAATTTTCTGCTGTAAGTCAATGCAGCTGAAGCAGTGAGCTTGAAATGACTATTACCTATGATGGCCCAAGAATGAGCTTGTAAATAAAGGTAGTATTTAAGCATATGTATTGTGGCCAAGGGGTTACGGACGCAGTTCGTAATCCTGCATACCCACGTTCGAAACACAGCTGTGGGTGATTTGGCAGC
This sequence comes from Cepaea hortensis, assembly GCA_963921405.1. Lineage (NCBI taxonomy): Eukaryota > Metazoa > Mollusca > Gastropoda > Stylommatophora > Helicidae > Cepaea > Cepaea hortensis. Next base: position 153,319,197 of record OY992876.1, read on the forward strand.
AGAACGCCTTACATTGGTTTATGGTTCCATCGCTCTGCTACTGAGTGAGTGCGTGGGTGACACCGTGAGCTGTGAAATACGCGTGGAATACTTTTATATCTGTCCTGTACAGTGAAATGCATGTTCGGAACAATGGCTACCAGCGGTTGCTGAATTGACTGTTTTGCCCTTTTGGTTCACGAGTGCATTTTTCGGGAGACTCCTGGGAGTCGGCGCTGAAGCTGCGGGGTTTGTGCTTTGTGCGACACTTTTGGCGGGTCGCCCTGCGGTAAGAGACCGAGCCATGTGAGAAAATCCGGGTCAATGAGGTCTTTCTGGTGACTGCCAAGTCCATCGACGATGAACTATGGTATTCGTGGATGAATTTTGTTGTGACATTCTGATGGCAGCATTATGCACAGTGTGCCTGTGCGGGCTTGTTGGATTCCACTTTTCACATTGGACAGTGGGGAGCTTTTTGCATGATATTCGCTGGCACAGGAATGGAGCATAATGGGGACGACCCGTTGCTGTGAAGTTGGAACCTCGACTGACTAACTAACTAACAAACATTGGTTGTTTATGACAGCAATGGCAAAATACTGAAAGTAAATTTGCCCAGGAATCACGAACAGCCAAAACATGCTGGGGTTGACTGCTATGTCCTGTAAAGGATATGCAACTAACTTTTAACTAAGGTTAATGAATGACTCCACTAGTTGCTTAGTTATGGCGGTGTGGCGAACAGTGGCAACACCCCAAGTCTTGCACACATGTGAACCACATACAAAGTACACAACCCAGTCCCCTATTCTTCAATTTGTACAATTGTGAACCACACACAAAGGTACACAACTCAGTCCCCAGTTTTTCAAGTTGTACAAGTGTGAACCACATACAAAAGTATACAACTCAGTCTCCAGTTCTTCACGTTGTACAAGAGTGTACAACATGTAAAGATATTCAACTCATTCCTAAACTGTTTATCACCTCATTAATAATTTCATTATCACTTATTATCTTGTGACACTCTCACTTATTATTTCCATGGACGACACCTTTTAGATTAATGTCCAACATGTAGCTGATTCGGTCATGGGATTATTAATGTGAGGCTGGGGATGGATCATAACATAACTTTCTTCTAAGGTTGAAAAGGGCAGAGGTAATCCATCCATCATGTGCCATGCCGATAAGTCGTGGATCAGCTTTGTGTTTCTGTCTCAACCACGCCTTGTGGCCAAGCCATCCAGATGTTTACTTCTTAGTCTTTCCCTTGGTCTCTTCCCTTCGATCTTGCCAGTTGTCACCACAGAGGTAATGGGAGAATTAAATTATTTAATGATCACTTATTATTTAATAGCGGCACATTAGAGTCATTGTTAGAAGGTTATGCTGATAATGTCTTGAGGTGGTCGGATGCCCGCACTCATTGTCCGGTAAAAGAGAAATAGACTGGCAGACTATTCCTCAATGCATTCAGGACTATAGACTGTATGGTCCTAACACATCACAAACTCATAGCACATTTCTGTTTCAGGGCTTGCTTTATTTAAATAAAAATGGTTATTTAATTATTACTTTTTAATGACACTCACTTATTACTTAATGACTTGCTTACATTGAGGTAAGGACTGCAACTGTCACTTGATTCATTAGACTTAGACTATCATCTCAGTAAGACAGATTTACTATCAGGTTAATAATCTAATCCAATGGAGATCTATAAAAACTGTTTTATGATGGTAATTATAAGCTCACAGAGCACTCACACACACACAGCCAGGAAAAGTGCGTTTACAGAAGTTGCAACCTCCATAACTCCCTGCATTGTTCACGTGTGCAGCATAATTTATGCACATGTCGTAAACATTTATGGGGACGCAATATCCATGAACATTAGATGTGACACAGATAATTTACTGTGGCACACAAGAAAATTCATGCGCATGTGAAGATGAAGTGCGAGAATGCATAATCAGTGCTCATCATATAATTCTAATGAATTAGGATTACATACTAGGGAACAACATTAAAAAATCACACTAGTAGCATGCGTCAAAAGATACAACACAAATATAAATTCAACAGTTCAGGTGACACCTTTGGTTGAAAATTGAAAGCCTCAGCTGCAACCTTCGTTGACAAATGGAAACCATGAGTCATCTCCCATTTGTGATGAATGGATGGAGGGAGGGAGGGCTGGATGGTGGGAGTGATGGATGGATGGACAGATGGGTGTATGGATGGAGGGAAGGAGGGAAGGATGAAGGAATGGATGGATGGATGGATGGATGGATGGAGGGATGGATGGATGGAGGGATGGATAGAGGAATGGATGGACGGACAGTATGGATGGATGGATGGATGAAGGGAGGAATGAGTGGATGGAGGCATGGATGGAGGGAGGGAGAAATGGATGGATGGAGGGATGGACAGAGGGGTGAAGGGATGGATGGAGGGAGGAAGGGATAGATGGAGGGGTGGATGGATGGATTGATGGATGGAGGGAGGGATGAATGGATGGATGGAGAGAGGGATGGATGGAGGGGTGGATGAATGGAGGGAGGGATGAATGGAGTGATGGATGGATGATTGATGGAGGGAAGGAGGGACGGATGGACAGACGGGTGTATGGATGGATGGACAGATAGACGGATGGACAGACACTACAAGATGACAAGTTATTACATACATCTGTTTCTATTTAAGTGATGAAAGTTGTCCGTCCAATTCAACCCTACCAGTTAAAACTGGAGTGTCTAATTGTTTTGTCTTTTATATTGAAGCCAGCATGACCGAAAGATTAAAAGCGCTCACTCTTAAACTTCTTGTGAGCTGATGTTGGGATAGTGGGTTCATTCCCTACACCAATCAGTTGGTCTAAAATACCGACTTCTTGTTCAGAAAGTAATGACAAACTACTAAATGTAAAACTGCCTACATAATCAACCTAAGGTTGACTGCAACATCCTATAAAGGACATGTAACTTTTAGCTCTTTTTATTTCCTTTATAATTACTTTCAGGAAAGACTAAAATTATTTTTGAAATGTCTTCTAGGTCTCTGCTCTATGGCAAAGAGGTTACGGACACAGTTCATAATCACGCATACTCACGTTCGAAACACAGCTACAGACGATTTGGCAGCAAACTGTCTCGCGTTGGTTTTTTATGAAATGCCATGGGCGCCGGTCTTCAGAAAGCAATGGCAAACTAATGAATGTAAACTTGCAAGAGATCATAACAGCAAATAATGCTGATGTTAACTGTGACATCCTGTAAAGGATATGCAACTAACTTTTTTTTTCTAGATCTCTAGCCTGTACTGGTTCTAGATTTTGTGAAGGCATCATTTCATGTTGCATCAATACCTGGTCGATTTTTTTGTTTTTTATTGAACTGGCCTCTAACAGAACTTGGATAATGAGATTCTTGACACTCCACAGAGAAACTCATTTGGTGTAACACATATTTACCAATAAAGCCTCATCTACCATAACTGCCAGCTTATGTTTGCATTATATCACATATACTTACTGGTAATGTCTTTCGTTGACAATTCTACCATAGCTGTCAGACTGCTTTGGGTCTTGCGTGTAGAAATCGTCAATCACAGTTTTGATATTGGTAATTAGTGATTCCTGGAAACATACAGAAACGTATACCAGAAAAGTTAAGCAGTAAATCTGAACTTACAGTTCATGGTCAATTGGAGAAGCAGCAGGCCAAGTGGCTAGAATGCCAGATTCTCCTTCGGGAGACCCAGGTTCAAATCCTCGGTAAGGTGTGGATTTTTTTCTGTCAGGGGCAAAAAGAAAACCCTAACCTGCACAGTTTGTGGTGACTGCACTAGCCAGGTGGCCTTAATCCCTCAGGTTCAAGACCCTTCTGCCATTCACCACAAGGTACTATATAGGCAATAAATGACAGTGACGGTCAATTTAATTTTACCTGTTACAAGGACAACATTTTGGTTGTAGTAATTTACCAACCTCATTAAATCAGTCAGGTGCTGTCTTGTGGGTACATTAATGCACTCCCCAAAATATGTTACATATATGGTCTTTTGAACACATACTACAAGCTAATTATACGTAGACACAATCATTACTGGCAACTTGACAAACGATAGTTTGTTAAATTATGCTTTAAAAAAAGGCATAATAACTACAACGCATGGTGGTAGCGAATGTGACAGAGAAGACCAACTCGCTCGGTTAATGTTCATCCACAATGGTTACATGTGAACACATGGTTATTTCCACCATCAAGCACCATCTGATGTCTCACACATTCAGTGTTTCACCTATCTGCAAGCATTTTCTCCTTTATCGTTATTCTTCTTCTTCTTCGTTCATCCGGAGTTTTTTTCCACATGTGATTGCATTGTGCCTGTTTACAGCAGAGCTGCGTTCTTGCGCCGTTAGACCGACACATCCAACTTCTGCGGGCATTTGTTGACCGGGTTATCCTTCCCGGGGGATCGTTATTCTATTCCTGTTTTCCCTCCTTGCAACACGATCGGCAGTGACTTGCACCCAAGTTGCAATATCAATGCTATATCAATCACGTCTGGCTTACACATATCTTTGTACCACAGTAGAGGCTGACCCCGAGATCTTTTACCCAAAAACGATGTCCTTCGGTATTCTATCATTTTCCATCCTCCCAATATGTCCTATCCATTTAAGTCTATGAAGACTGAGCATGGAATAAACTGTCACACCACCTGATGTGACCAATACTTCAGTATAGGTGATATTATTTTGCCACTTAACACCAAGTATTCTTCGCAGACACCACATGTGAAAGTTGTTTAAACGTTTCTCTTGGTGTGAGTAAGCTGACCAGGCTTCACTACCTTAAAGAAGAATACGAAGGACACATGCTTGATAGACCAGGACTTTTGTTTTGGCAGTAAGCTTTCTGTTCTCCCAGACTCTCTTTGTTAACCTGTTCATTGTTGTTGCTGCCTTACCAATTCTGAAGCTGATTTCCTGATCTAGGAATAATTTATTGTTGACCTTCGATCCTATTTATGTGAAATAGTCAACTATTTCCAGCTCTGCATCATAAAAACAGAATGATGGCACCCCATGTGCACCTTGTATCATAATCTGTGTCTTCTTTTTGCTAACTGTTAAATAAAATTCACAACAAGCAGGAGAATGAAGGTGAACACAGACTGCAGACATTGTAATTCTTCCTCAGAGTGAGTCATAATGGCAGCATCATCTGCAAAAAGTAACTCTCTGATCAGTACCCTACTTATTTTGGTCTAGGCTTTCAATCTCTAAGCATTGTAGAGGTCACAATCTGAGTGTAAAAGAATATATATATACACCATCCTGATCACGAAAGGCATATTTCAATCGAAGTGAAAAGTAAACTACAAAGAGGGAACACATGCATGTAAACATGCATATATGAGTACACAAAGAAAGTTAAGCCAGATAATAATGTAATTCACATATATGGTTTGCAATGTTGGTTGCATATCCTTTACAGGACATCACAGTCAACTCCAGCATTGTTTGGCTGTTTGTGATTTCTTGACAAATTTACATTCAGTAGTTTGACACTGCTTTCTGAACGACTGGCAATCACACCATTTTATAAATTACAACACAAGGCAGTCTACTACCAAATCACCCGCAGCTGTGTCCGTAATCCCTTCACCACAGAGCCGGCGTTTGCAATATAACTGGTTAAACACCAAGTTGCACAATAGCTCTGATACACCAAGATCTACATCGGACTGATGGCTGTTGAATCTGAAGAAAAAGGTGTTAACAAAGGGAACTGATTGTTCCATATCATGAAGTTGTGACCATAAATATTGACATTAAAGGCATCTCTTGTCTATTGTGGAATTTACTGTTGCTTTTAACTATGTGATATGGTAATTAGTCTGGATATATACACAAATAAATTTACAGGGCATTGATTTGCATTCATATAAGGTGATAAGTAGACTTCATGGGTTATTTTCTGTGAGTGTTAATCAATACTAGCCGGCTCCCTGGCCGAAGGGTTAGCAGCTTTCTCCGTTAATCCCGAGTACTCTCGTGGTTGACGTGAGCGCACGAGAATTAGAAGTGGTTTGAGCCGCGCCAGTGACTTATGAGAGTATGGAACCAGTCGCTCAGAAAGTCGTGGCGTGCTGATGAGCGTAATCTAGCCTAGGAATCAACATACAGCTGAAAGATGCTGATGTTGACCGCAATATCCTGAAACAGGATGGAAATCGCGGGGGAAAAAAAAAGTTAATCAATACTGTGAATGCATTTATAGTGCTATTTAAAAGATCTCAAGGGTTACCCAGTGTTTGTATCTCTGTCTTCTTTCCTACCTTAATCTCACTACATCTGCCCTTTCCCCTCTTCTCTCTCTTTCTTTGTGCATGCATGCATGTATATCAGTAATTAGTTAGGATCATAATCATTGCACTCCGGAGAGGTCATTAGATGTACCGATCTTCTCATTAACATCCCCACCAGCAGATAGCAACTGATCGCATCAGTTCTGTGTTGATTAATTAAATGTCTCGTGCCCTTGACAAAATGTTCACGTTTGATGGCACCCTAATGTTCACGTTTGATGGCGCCTTATTTCCCTCCCATCTCCCTCATCCTGGGCAAAGAAGTAGATTCCCAACTGTCCTTAATGTCATCTGTTCATCCTGCATCTCTAAGGGTACTGATGATGTCTGGCCCATCCACTGCTCCTCCCTCCTCTATCACTGTTGTTTGCCAACCTATCGGCTTGCTCATTACCTTTCATGGCTGAGTATACTGGTACATAGATGAAAGTTAGCGAGACTCAATGTGAGTTTCTCAGTGTCAAGTCACTCATGTTGTGCGAGGCCAGTCTGTGCCTTCTTGAACATGTTCACTGAATAGCTCAGCATAGATGCGTGTGAGTACTTCTGCCTGCCAAGCCAACTCAGGGCATTAGTTACAACTGGTTTCCAATGTGAGGCTGCTTGTTGTTACAGCAAGCAAGTTAAGTTGAGTTGAGTTGAGTCAAGAACTGACATCACAGCACTCGTGACATTACTATACATGCTCCGTCCTCATCTGCAACAGCCAGCGAAGAGCCCCAATACTAATAGCACCAGCAGTAGTCTTTTGATGTGTCCATAAGCAAGTAAAGTAAAGGACCATACAAGTCAAGAACCCTTTCCATACCCAGAGGCACAATTAGTATATGGTGCTAGCCCCATATTTTGATAGACCAATCAGCAGGTTAGGTCAGTATCACACCGGCTGCCTTTACTTCCTTGAATATTTCCTGCTGCCCATTTTAGCCTCGGCTGACCTGGATGCCCAGGTACATTTTTTAAAAATCCCCACCCTCGAGGGAAATTCAAACAAATGACTACCAGGACAACAGGTAAGCGTGTTAGCGCCTGCACTACTGTGACTCTCATACACACAAACACCCACACATACACATATATATATAAATGATGGTTTATGCTCACCTGTAATTCTGGTGCACACATGACGTAGTCTGGCGCTATACAGGTCTGTCCTGCATTACAGTACTTCCCCCAAGCCAAACGTCGAGCCACGACTCCAATGTCAACATTTCTGTCCACATATACAGGGCTGGCCACACACAAATAGTACAGTGCTTAGTTACTGTGGCCATATAATATTCAACAAATTATTTGAGATATATTTATCATACCCAATAATAGGTCAATATAGATTAATGGATAAGAGCATTCGCTTTTAAACTTCAGGTGTGCTGATGCCAAGGTAACGGGTTCAACCCCTAGACCAGTTACCTGGACTAAAATGTTGACATCTCATCCTAGACTTGGGGACGTAAATTACAAGTTTTTCAGAAGTCAAAGTTGGTTTACCTGATGGCGAGGGACACTGGTAAGAGGGAAAGATAATCCACATGCAAACATCACTCCAGTTCACTCCCCAGTAGTGTACTAGAGGCAATAGCACATGTATGGACTACGCTTCAGTTTAAAGCAATCCAATAATAATAAAATAAAAAAAAGAAGAATACCCAATATGTAATATGTCACTTTCATTAAATGTCAGAGGTAGAGCACTGAAATGCTATATACAACCTGTTTTGCTGAATGGCAGTGAATCACGGAAAGTGAATAAACTAGTTGGGAAGTGCTTGGAGGCAGCAGATGTGGTTTTTTGGAGCAATGTTGCAAATACCTAGGACTGCCAGAACACCTAAGAAGTGCCCGAAGAGGGTAATGAAAGTAAAACATATAAAACAATAAGTTAAAAATAACACCAATTATGTTCTTTGATCATGTAAAGGGAAGCGAGGCATTGAACACCTGGAAAGATCAGCGCTAAAGAGGCTGAGGCAGACCAAGAAAAATGATGCTGGATGGCCTAAGATGGAGGAATGGAGGAATATCATCAACAGAGTTGATCCAGACACCAAGTACTGAGATCCGTGGAGATACATGAACACCTACGCTAGTTGACAGGACACATGATGATGATGAATAATGTTACTCAATGATCATGCTTTTAAGTCACTAACAACTGGGATTAGAATTAAAACCCATTACTGATTAGTCTTGAGATGTTTTAAAACAATAACTGATTAGCAAATAATTAAATAAAAGGACAACCAATCTTTTATTAGCAACTAGCTAAGTAAAAAGAAAACCAATCATTGAATAGCAACTAGTTAAATAAAAGGGCAACCAATCATTTATTAGCAACTAGTTAAATAAAAGGACAACCAATCATTGATAGACAATTAGATAAATAAAAGGACAACCAATCATTGATTAGCAACTAGTTAAATAAAAAGACAACTAATCATTGATTAGCAACTAGTTAAATAAAAGGACAACAAATCATTGATAGACAATTAGATAAATAAAAGGACAACCAATCATTGATTAGCAACTAGTTAAATAAAAAGACAACCAATCATTGATTAGCAACTAGTTAAATAAAAGGACAACAAATCATTGATAGACAATTAGATAAATAAAAGGACAACCAATCATTGATTAGCAACTAGTTAAATAAAAGGGCAACCAATCACTGAATAGCAACTAGTTAAATAAAAGGACAACCAATCATTGATTAGCAACTAGTTAAATAAAAGGACATCAAATCATTGATAGACAATAAGATAAATAAAAGGACAATCAATCACTGATAGACAATTAGATAAATAAAAGGACAACCTGTCATTGATTAGCAACTAGCTAAATAAAAGGACAACCAATCATTGAATAGCAACTAGTTAAATAAAAGGGCAACCAATCCTTGATTAGCAACTAGTTAAATAAATGGACATCCAATCATTGATGAGCAACAAGTTAAATAAAAGGGCAACCAATCATTGATTAGCAACTAGATAAATAAAAGGACAACCAATCATTTATTAGCAACTAGTTAAATAAAAGGACAACCAATCATTGATTAGCAACTAGTTAAATAAAAGGACAACCAATCATTGATAGACAATTAGATTAATAAAAGGACAACCAATCATTGATTGGCAACTAGTTCAATAAAACAACAACCAATCATTGTTAGCAACTAGTTAAATAAAAGGAAAACCAATTATTGATAGGCAACTAGTAAAATAAAAGGGCAACCAATCATTGATTAGCAACTAGATAAATAAAAGGACAACCAATCATTTATTAGCAACTAGTTAAATAAAAGGGCAACCAATCATTGATTAGCAACTAGTTAAATAAATGGACATCCAATCATTGATTAGCAACAAGTTAAATAAAAGGGCAACCAATCATTGATTAGCAACTAGATAAATAAAAGGACAACCAATCATTTATTAGCAAGTATATAAATAAAAGGACAACCAATCATTGATTGGCAACTAGTTCAATAAAACAACAACCAATCATTGTTAGCAACTAGTTAAATAAAAGGACAACCAATCATTGATAGACAATTAGATTAATAAAAGGACAACCAATCATTGATTGGCAACTAGTTCAATAAAAGGACAACCAATCATTGATTAGCAGCAAGATCAATAAAAGAATAACCAATCATTGATTAGTAATTAGATTTTTGTTTTAAAGCAACCAATCTGTGATTAGTGATTTTAAATTTAAAATAACAACCAATCACTATTCATGTTTAATTACTTACTGAAGGTCAACTGTGATGGATTTATATTGTCACCATTTCTTACCTAATCGGCGCTGTTGCGAAGGGGGTTACAATTCGCAATCCCGTATATAGCATTCAAAACACAGGTAATGAGCGATCTGAAAGCAGACCGCCTTGCGCAGGTTCTCATACAATGGTTTGAGTGCCGGTTGTTCAGAAAGCAGTGTCACACTACTGAATGTTAACATGCCAATAAATCACAAACAGCCGAAAAATCCTGGGGTTGACTGCGACATCCTGTAAAGGATATGCAACTAACTTTTATGTGCTTACCTCTTCCCTCCGAGCTCCAACACAACTGGTGTTAGATTCTCTGCTGCTGCTCTCATGATAATTTTACCCACACTGCTATTTCCTGTGTAGAAAATTAAGTCAAATCTCTCCTTCAACAATGCTGTTGTTTGAGGGACACCTCCGGTGACAACTCTAAAAGAATCCTAGTGATTGATAGAAATGATAACACTCACTTGACTAAATTAAATAGCAGACATAAACACAAAGAGACATATACAATGCTACAGATAAAGAGACTAGAACTATAACTAGAACTAACTATAACTAGAAACAAAGTAGCAGCACATGTATGGACTACACTTGTGTTCAAAGAAAGCATAACATGCCCAAAAAAAATATTTTTTTCCAAGATTCATAGCTGTCAAAGTCCTATATTTAGATATAGACTGATGTGAGTTTAGACCAGGACAGACAGAGTGAAAGGACAGGTAGTACTCTGTACAATGCAGAATGACAGACACCCACACTTGAGGTCAAGGACAGACGAGTAAGAATTACAGATGACAACTCAGGACAAGACGAATGAGTTGCACTGTACATGACTTGGACAAGAGACCCGTGGAAAGGGTGGGCACAGGACAGCGAGGGGGGGATGGAAGGCGAACGACGGAGCAGAGTGTGTGTTGGACTGTGGACAGGAAAGGACATGTTTGTTAGGACAAAGACTGTAGGGGCCTAGCAGAAATATAACGAAGGACCAGTTGTTGACAGTCTTGGAATAACTGTAAAATGTCGAAGTATGATTGTGACAGACTGGTGAGATTGAAGAGTGTTGTGCCAGCTTAAGAATTGAAGAGATCTAATGTAAACAGAATAACAGACCAGAGTTGACAGTTTGTGAATAATTGTTAAATATGTACAGAGTGGGCACGTTATGATACGGAATCATGTGCCGCTGAAATATTAAAATAAATAAGCTGTGATGATATCTCAGCCAGTCTTTGAGTGTAGTGACTTGTAGAATCATATGTTGCCTGTTAGAGGCTTGTGTGAAAGTGTATAATAAATAGCAGGTCTCTGACAATAACCATATCTGAAACTGATTCTATTAACATGACAGAATTCTTGTTCTAACCTCCAATGACAGTAAATGGCCTGACCCAAATGGATATACAATTTGACATCGCAAGGTACAAGAGGAACATGATGAGATGAGATGAGATGAGATGAGATGAGATGAGATGAGATGAGATGAGAATGACAGGGATTTCTTGTTTAAGATGTTAATTTTATAAGATGCAGTTTGTCTTTGTCCTATTCTGTTCTTTATATCTGTGATCCTATTCTGTTCTTTGTATCTGTAATACATCTTCCATCTGATGTTATCCATGTGCTTAGATAGTTGAATTTCTCTACTTGCACCAAATTAATACCACCGTCTTAAATTGTACATTTCATGACCCGTTTCTTTGATATTTACCATGTCTTCCTGTTATTAAAACTGAGGCCCGTTGTTTTGTCACTTTCTACAACCACTGTATTTATCAATTTCTGTAGTTCGTTCTGACTCGCTGCCAAGACGGTTTTAACAGCATAACATGGATGGTATTTTATTATTGTGCTGTTATTATTTTTCCTTTGTCTGGAACTAGTATTCATGGTCTCAGAGTTTCATGTTAGAGAGACGTTTGATGATATCCAACTACTACTGATAATTTCTCTGATATTCTCTGGGTGCCTTGCCTATCGGCGTCTTTATCATTCTTTTTAACTTTTGACTGTCATATATTACTTGCTAATTTATGATCTACTTGACAAATTTATCAATTGTTTTCTTAACTATTTCTCGAGTACGACACTTATTGATTTACTTCTTGCTTCTTCTGATTCCTGTGTTCTGGCTGTTAATGGTTTTACCACAGAGATCTTTCGCCATATCACATGACTGGTGTTTCTGTTGTCACATTTTATGTAAGGTTCTTTATAAAATTAAGCATAATCAGTTGGTCTCCACTTTAATTGATGGATGTACTAAAACAGAAAAGGTAGGAGACAAATAGATAAAGGAAGACAGCAAGATAAGATTGTTAACAGACTTTCATTATGATATGGTAAAACATCATAATATGAATTGTTACATTCTGTTGGAGATAGCAATATGTGGAGAAGCATGACTGTCCATACTGACTACTTGCAAAGCACTCGGTAATGATTAAGTACTTAACTTTATTGTTGTTATTGAAACTACCGCAGGATTTCACAATAAACTAATACTCACCTCTCACACATAAGCAATGTCTGAGAGTCTAGTGTGAATAATAAAGCAACAGTCTTTAGGCATCAAACAAAATAACATCCTGAATGCTAACATGTCTATGTTATTTTCAATCAGAGTCACATATACTCACCGGATCCAGATATTTAGGAATGTGTTCTTCAAAAAATTTGGCGGATGCTTCCGATACCTCAGATGGTTTAATGACGGCACAGTTCCCTACAACAACAGAAATGTCACATGTTAACAGAAGACGCGTGGAATTCATACAAGAGATGACATCGCAGATATAGACAAACTTCAAGTGAAGGAAAGAAGAAGAACAGAATATGCATTAAAGGATAAATACACTGATTATTAATAAGCATCATGAATGATTGTGTGTGTGACCAGGGCCTATAAGGGAAGCAAAGAATAGCAACACTGTAAACTATCAACTACTATGCATGTCACAAGAGGCCACTCAGGAGGGTTGGGCTTAGGGCTGGTCTCCCCATCCCATAGAAAACTTGAGCTGTAAAATCCAAGCAATCATGCCCAAGCCTAAAGAACAAACACTTATAGGATGGCTTGCAGTGAGTTGGCTGAGGGCCTCGGCTCCACTGGGGGGATACAGGATAGAATAAGAAGAACCATGGACTATGATTAAGGTGAAGAATCCACATCCTGCCATCGAGACAAGCTCATGAGCATTTAGTTTCTGGCAGCAGACATCACTGGGTGTGGAGAATGATTACACCTGTTGTGATCTGCATAGCTATACCACAGAATCATCCTTACTCGACTGTAACCTTCCCAGACCTGCCAGGGTAAACACACAGACCAGCAGGCAAATAATGTATCAATACAAATGGGAGAAAGCATGGACAGGGCTGATGTAAACAATGGAGTGTGGACTCTGTAGGCACGTACTGACGAAACTTGGACACTAGCCCAACTATACAAACTGGGAGTGAAGCCTGGTCAAACACATCAACGCTGCCTGCTAGGCCAAGGGAGGGGGAGATATAACCAACTCCTCATGGGAAGAATGAGCACAAATACTCTGTGATGACTGCTGCATCTGAGGATGACCACACATGGGAATGGCCAATGGGCAATGACATTGTCCGACATAACATTCCATAAAATTCACTGTAACAGGTTATGAACTCGATTTCGCTTTTTAGCAGCCATAATCAAGAAGCTCATTGAGACGAGGCCACCATACATCTGGCTGTCATTTATTGCTTGTAGTATACCCCCTCTATACATTCTCAATATCACAATGGTAGGTGTATTTGAAAGAGCTGAGTTGAGTCAAGAACCGACAACACAGCACTTGAGATATTCCCATACGTGCTACCTCACCATCTTCAACAGCCAGTCCCAATACTAACGGTACCAGCAGCAGTCTGATTATATGTCTGTCTAGACTTTCTTCAGAGTCTTGAGTGTCGGCCAGATCCTCTGGTCACTCCCTTCAACATCATTCTCTCCAGGCTGTTCTTCTGCACTATACACACAATCCTAAAGGGCCCCAACCACACCTGCCTTGTCACACACCAATAGCCTACCAAGCGGTGCAGACCCAGCCAATCTGTTTGCCTGCTCATTTCCCACCACAGGTGTATTTGAAGTCAGCATTTTAGCTCTCTTGCTTCCATGCACTCCTGCCAGACATGGACAGTAGATCCACACAAGTTCCCAAAGGTCTGAGGTCTCTACAAGTGGTCGCAAGTCATCCATTCTGAGCCTTGCAAAGCGTGAACTGGGAGTCATATACAGTAATCCTCTGTTACTGAAATTTTGGAAAGCCAACTCACTAATGTATTTTGTCCATCTTTTTGAAGTATCATTCTCATCCAATTGCATTTTCCCTTCCTTATTTCTGATTTTTTTAAACATTTTAAAACAAGAACCTGGTGTGGGTATGTGAAGTGTTAAACCGTCACATTTATTTAGGCCTGTGTGTACGGGGGACATAGGTGGCCAGTTCTCATCCCCCACCCCTCTCTTAGTGAATAGCGAGTGCAAGGATCAAACTCTCATCCAACTGCACCCAACGACATTGTGATAATTAACTAACGATTACACCAATGCTTTATTTCTGATACATCCTCCTAAATAGATGTTTCTTGTCTTGTGAGTACATTTTGTTACATCTTCCATCTCCACAATTTTCCTTGTATGATGATTCCATTCCATATATTCTAACTTTATGTTTCCGTTTTCACTCTGCTGTTATTTTGCCTGTTTGCACAGAGGTTGTACTTCTGTATTTTTTGTGTATATTCAGGGGTATTTTTCATTCTTTTCCTTTCTGTTATTCTGAAAAGAATGTCTCCAATCGTCCAAACCTTGCTCTTTGCTGTTTCCTCTCAAGGCATAATATCATTTGCAGTGTATACTAGTTTTTTTAAGACAATCCCACTTTAGAGTGACTTTTCCTTCTCTGCACTGCTTCATGGTTTGCAACACATGATTTCTACAAGAAATGTTTTCTTTCCACATAGGTTGTTGTTGTGTATGTGTATATATGCATAGTCTAACAGTTCGGCCATATTGTCTTGACAGAAAAACTAATGAAAAGTCTGATAGTAATGAAATTATGGGTTGCATTGTGAAACCAAAAATACATTAGTCGTAAAAATGATGTGATGAACTATAAAACTGAATACGTCTTGATAAAGTGTAAAACTGAATATACCAGCTACACGTTGTGACATTAAATTCTGGAAAGAAAAAAAAAAACACAAAGAAAGAAAAATTGCACTGTGTACGTAACACGAATTAAATGTATAAGACATTCAGTGTGTGCAGTGTTGCGTCCAGTGATTATCTTTAGCCATGTTATACCTCACTTTTCACACATATCGGGGTGTGTGTGTGTGTGGTTGGAGTGGGGTTCTTTGTCGTGTAAACAAAGAAACGGACCACTGTTTGTTTCTTAATGTCACAATAAGCAACTCATGTTAAAAAGATGTTCTCTATCTACCAACAACATGTAACTAACATTAACAAGAACAATTCTAATTGCTAACAATAGGGATTGCATGTAAAATTGATATTTTTAATCACTGATAGCATTATCATACACAAGTTATACTGTCACATAGTATGGCTACAATGATATGACAGGATCACTTATGTGGAGTGCAGAGAGAGAACTAGACAGATTGCAGTGAAACAAGAGGTGAGAACAAACGCTGGTGCTAGACAGGGCACACATTGAGAGTATCCATTAATAGAATAACTAGAAAGTCTGTTCACTAGAACCCATAGGGCACATGACATAGAAGGAGATCTAAACACTTAGAGAAGAGAATTAGAGATAGAGATGAATAATAAGGGGATGGCATACAGGGATCTGCAGAAGACAGCAAAAGATAGTATGGCTTAGCAGGAGTTCTTTGAGGGGCTATGGGCAGAACAACAACAGAATCCCAATATGTCGTGATAGCATAGAAATAGACTCCTTAATTGATTCAGTGCCAATGGATAATGTATTACCAAATGTGACCTCAAATTTGGACAGAAGGACGCCATATCGTCATACTAGGGTCATAATGTTATTTATTGTGTTTCGGGTATCCTCCGCAATCCCAATGCTCAGTGAACAGAAATTTACACAATAATACTTGTTCATTTGATTGTGCCCCATGTCTGGTTCAAACCTACTTCCTGGCACTGAATCAGTTAACGTTTCATCTTCAGCAAGTCACCACAAGTTCACCAGTTACTCCAGGTGCTAAACAGTCTTCTGAATACACCTGGAAGTGCTGTAGTCATGTAAGGAAGAAACTGATCAGCTTGTGATGATTCACTTGCTGTAGAACGTGTTTGTGAAGTAACAACAGCATCAAACCTGCAGCTATAGCCCCAATTAAAGGCAGGAGCACCAGCTGGATTGGGTAGTTCCAGGCCCCAATGATCAGGGTTACACCAAATGGTTCTTTCAAAATATAGGCACTGTCCATCAGGTAGATGGCTCCCTTTGCTGCCTGGAAACAAACATTTCCCATGTCTTATATGGTTATATGGATGTGAAACGTGGACGATGGGTAGACAAGCTAAAAAACATCTAATGGCAGTGGAAATGTGGTTTCTGAGGAAAATTCAAACAATATCATGGACAGACAGAAAAACCAATGAGCAAGTCCTACCAGAGGCATATTCTTTTGGGGTACTCACTCTCTTTGAACTCAAGCGTAGTCCATAAACACTACTTTTAGTAGTACTGGACTGAATTTTGCATGTGGATTAGCTTTACCTATTAACAGTGTCCCTCGCCATCACTCTGACTTCAGAGGTACTTGTAATTTATGTCCCCAAATCAAGGACAATAGGTCAACATTTTAGTCCAACTGTCTGATGTAGGGGTTGAACCCCTTACCTCGGCATCAGCATACCAGATGTTTAAGAACATGCGTTCTTATCCACTCAGCCATATTTTTAAGTTTAAGCCTACAAGAGGCAAATGAAAACCACACACTGTTTAGAGAATTTAGATATGGACAGTAACATTTTTGTTGGGTTCATTATGAGAAATAAACTAGAGAACTTGGTGACAACTGGCAAGATTAAGGGGAAAAGAACAAGGGGAAGGCAGTGAAGTAAATATCTGGATGGCATGACCACATGGCATGGTCAGGACAAAAACACAGAGCTGATCCACGAGACTGGAGACCGTATAAGATGCCGAAACATGACCGGCCACGCTTACCGGCATGTCACATGACGAATGAATATGTTTAAATAGTTCAAAAATGTTGGCTCTCTATTAGTTGTTAAAAGTTAGTTGCATGTCCTTTACCAGTTGTAGCAATCAACCCCAGTATATTGGTTGTTTGAGACTTTCTATGGAATTTTACGTTCAGTAGTTTGCCATTGTTTTCTGAATGGCCGACTCTCATACCATTGTGAAAATCAATGCAAAGAGATATGCTTCCAAACTGTCTGCTTCTGATTTCAAACTTGGTACGTTAGTTATCATTTACAAGGCTTATTTACTTACTGGCATCGTGTTGTCTTGATAGATGATAGTTTGTTACATTGTGCATCAAAAAAAAAAGATTTCTTCTTCTTCTGCGTTCATCCAGTTTTTTTGGGGGGAATGTGATTGCGTTGTGCCTGTTTACAGCAAAGCTGCGTTCTTGCGCCGTTAGGCAGACACATCCGACTTCTGCGGGCATTTGTTGACCGGGTTAACCATCCCGGGGAAAAAAAGATGTAATAACTACAACCCATGGTGGGGACCAGGGATGGAGTTATACCTCTCTATAGCTCAAAGCTTAGGCTGAAATGTAAAGACCATGTGTTGCCATGCAGCATGATCCCTCTCTATGCCTGTCTAGTTTACTCCAGACGAAAGGTAACACCAATATGACTGGAACAAGATCAGTTGCAGAAGCTGCTGGATCAGCAAAGCAACTCTAACTGCCCATCAGAGCTTTGATCCTAGACCAGTTGCCAACCAAGGCTTAGAGCCTGGTCTGCACTACCATGACATTTATTCTTTAGGTTGCATTTCCTCACACTACGATACAGCTAGTACCCTCCCAATTGTGCTCCACAATCTGGAGTGTCATTCACCGCTATTCCGTGTGCCTGACCTGGTCGTCAACAGTCTGTCACAGAAGTCACGATGTTTTGAAACTTCCTACTCCATTCATACACTTGCTAGACTGACAGGCATGCATCACCATACTGGATCTTCATTTGCTGATGCATTTCTATAGGTTTCAGGCCTTCACTGATCCACACACACAAAAACAGACAACAGAACACTGCTCCTCTTTGGTGCATGGCAAAAGTGGGGCGACCATCTTTAAATTGTCCTTATGATGTCACCGTATTTTCTGCACTGTGATGTCACATGCTTAGAACTCTTGACATCCTTAACAACAATACTGACAGGTTACTAGATAATGGCATGGTTAAAATTTCTATCACACTTTTAAGGTTTTCATTTGAAGCCCTCTCATAGATACATGTCATCAGACATAAAAGTTGAAACCAACCAATCTACCACCTGTGTCATAAAAAACTGGCTAGGAACATTATAATTAG
Source organism: Cepaea hortensis (assembly GCA_963921405.1). NCBI lineage: Eukaryota > Metazoa > Mollusca > Gastropoda > Stylommatophora > Helicidae > Cepaea > Cepaea hortensis. The sequence continues at coordinate 153,337,895 of OY992876.1, forward strand.
GAAATGCTCAAATGAAATCCAAAAAGACACACACATGTTGCCATCCACTGTTTGACAGCTGCATTTCAATTTATTTGTTAGAATAAAAAAAATAATAAATGGTAATAAATTCAGACAATTATATGCATAGTGTGTAGTTTAAGCATAGATTCAGCATGAAACATGTGTGCGGCAAACATACATACACATATTTTCTTATGTTGCATGTCCTTTGCAGGACGTTATGATCAACCCCAACCCCAAGTTGATTACAAGGCAATTTTACATTCTGTAGTTTATATATGAGTTTTTATATATATATATATATATATATATATATATATATATATATATATATATATATATATATATATATATAAACTGTGTGCACATGTGTAGAGGGAGTGATAGACTGGAGAAAGAGTACAGTTTGTTTGGTTATTGTGGTGTAAGCACAGCATGAGTATTAATCGTATACACACACATACACACAAACGAATAAGTACCTATAATATATGTAATTTGCACATGTGTGCTTTGGGGACGGGGAAGGGAAAGAAGATGGGATAGGCTGGTAAAAGAGTACAGTTTGTTTAGTTAGGGTGGTATATGAACATAATGAAAAACTAGTACGCATGACTGTCTTCAACTGTTGACATGAATCATAAGTGAGCTTAATGAAATCTGTGTATGCTTGTTTATGTAGAAAGCATCTGCTAGGCAGCTGTCAATATATAGCTGGTGACACACAAGGCAGAAGTGTGAAGAGTTTTCTCACATCTGAATATATAGATTGCCGTGGTACAAGGCACAGTCTGGTTATGTTTGCATGGGCCAAAATTGGTATACAGATACAGATAAATTATTTCCATGTCGATTCATATTATATTGATAATTCATTAAGTGTCAGTGTTTTTCTTCTTCTTGGTCAATGGTGGTGTCGTAAGTCTCACTCTCAGGTTTACATTTGTTCTCTAGTAAATGAAGTTCGTGTAAATCTCATCCTCAGGTTTACAGTTTTCTCTAGTAAATGATGTTATTAGTGTAAATCTCACTCAGGTTTACAACTGTTCACATTGCCGTTATTATAGTGCCTCATCATAGTTTAACAGTTGGTCTCTAGTAAATGAAGTTAGTGTACATCTCATCCTCAGTTTTACAGTTTTCTCTAGTAAATGACGTTATTGGTGTAAATCTCACTCTCAGATTTACAGTAGTTTTCTAGTAGATGAAGTTATTAGTGTAAATCTCATCCTCAGGAATACAACTGTTCACAGCTAAAGTTATAGTCCCTATCATAGGTTAACAGTTGCTCTACACCTCCTTCAAAACAGCCTCTGGATGTCATCCAGTCCATAATGGTAGGAGGGTTTTACACATAAATCCTTTGGGGGTGAAAAAGAGTCAACACTCTCATACTGAACCTGAATAGTCACGTGCACGAATGTAGGCTGGAAGGCACACCTTACACACAGGGACTGACATTCAGATCATTGTATTTCTTAACAAGTGCTAAATACATAAAGGAAAAAGAATTGCAGCAAAGCAGCAAGCAAGCATGTCGACGAGACAGTTAGGAAGTTGTGCTGACAATGGCATGAGTTTGGTCGGATGAAAGTTTGATGCCTGGCTTTGCCATTCGATACAACAGAGAGAGACTGACCACCTATACCTCCATGCACTCAGGCCTATAAAATCTGATGGTCCTATAACATCACCGGCCCATAGGAGGGTCCTGCTTCAGGACTTGTAGCAGCAGCAAAGCAGTGGTGTCCCAGAGGTTCTGGACAAGAAGAAAGTGATGGGTTAGACCCACAACACCTTTAGGCAGAGTGAATCCTGGCCAGCACTATGGACTTTGTGCACTGTGTTGAAATTCTCCTTATATGATTTACTGGAGGAGACTGGAGCACATGGAGTATCTGCATGCAGTGAAGGTGGTATTTCACAAACCACACCAGATCAGATTCATTGTAGATGGAAGGTCCTGCCATGCCATCCATCCAGTGGTTTGTTCTGTGCTAGAATGTTTTCCTCTTAACAGTCACTGTCCATAATTTCTTCGACTGCTAGTCTTCTAAGCATATTTAAATAAAGTAGTCTGCCATTGCTGCCCTCTCTGGCAGTGACCACACTGGTCAATGTCTGTAGCTGCTGTCTCTATACAGAGACTGTGTGCCTACTGTTGTGGAACTTGATAATACAACCACCAAAATCTGTCGCCTGCTCTCAACCTCAGTCTATCATGTACTCTCATGGTTTACATTACTCTTTTTCAAGGATAAATAGGTACTCAACATTGCCCAATTATATACCATAAGCTAGTAGAGGGAAGGAGGTGGCTTACTACTCCCTTGATAAAGGGGATACTCCCTACCCTCCAACCCATGACAAGCAATCATCCAGGAGAAGGACATGTCTAATGTCAAACTACATGTTAGTGTACAGTTCAAACTAGGAACACCCTAGGACACAGAGAAACCAACATTGTTGGCAAATGTTAGTCCTGTCACAGACTAATGAGAACAGACCATGGTGGTCAGTCAAAAGCATCACCAGAGAGTGCAGAGACATGGTGGTCAAGAACATCCACAAATAGCAAGTAATGCAACAATCACAAAAGCCAATGGACGCCATGAAAGGGGACATTGCAAAAGTCTTTCACATAAAATGACATACAGCAATAGGCACCTCCAAACCTAAGCTTCGTAGTCTGTGCAATATACTATACAAGGCACAATAACAAGACAGTTACTAACCTTCGTAGGCTTTGTCCAATCTCGAAGGTTGTTGATGCTGTCAATTGCATCATTCAGACACAGAGTTGTCTCCATCAGCTCACCTTCGATACGTGACTGAAATGTAAACCATGACATTGTAACTGAAATGTAAACCATGACGAATTGTAACTGAAATTTAATCCACAACACACTGTATCTGAAATGTAAACCACTCCTCTCTCAGAAATTTCTGGTGTTATATGTAGAAAAATTCTTAGAATATCGTGGACCAAGAAAAATAAAAATAGTGACATAGAGGAACTGCTGGCCGAGTGGCTAGAATGCTGGACTCTCCTTCAGGAGGCCCAGGTTCGATACATCGGTAAGGTGTGGGATCTTTTTCTGTCGGGGACAAAAATAAAGTCCTAACCTGCACAGTTCGCGGCGACTGCACTAGCCAGGTGGCCTTAATTCCTCAGGCTCAAAGACCCCTCAGCCATACACCGCAAGGTACTATATTGGCAGTAATTGACAGTTTGGCAGTGACATTTTACAAGACATGAATATCGAAGTAAACTGACTTATAAACAGAATCTTCCTCCGAAGTTGGAGAGTGTCTACCTGCACAGCGAGGAACCACCAGACTGCACACCAATAAGCCAGACATGGGACAACGGATACTCACGCAATCATCAGGTCCTGTATGACATCACATTGATGTTGGACAACAGGATGTCTTCATCCGACATACAGGACTTCGCGCTGGAGATCACAGCCAGCGAACACAAGCAAGCAAGCATAAACAGTATCCTGTCTCGAAAATTAAAATACTTTGGCCATATTGAACATTACAGTGGAGGTCAGCGTGGCCAAAAGGATAAGAGCACAAGTCCAAAACATCCGGTGTGCTGATGCCGAAGTAAGGGGGTTCAACCCCTACACCGGGCAGTTGGACTAAAATGTTGACTTCTCGTCCTTGGCTGGGGATGTAAATTACAGGTGCCTCTGAAGTCAGTGTGGGTTCGCCTGATGGCGAGGGACACTGGTAATAGGGAAAGCTGATCCAAACGCAAAAATTCAGTCCAGTGCGACTAGAAGTATTGTGTATGGACTATGCTTAAGTTCAAAGCGAGTGAGCGTGCGCATACACACAAAACATGACAGTGGCTTGGAGAGAACAGTGATAGAAGGCATGGTTTCTGGGAGAAGAGGCGTGACTTGGCCTGCATGAAAATGGACATGGGATATTGCAGACACCTTGGGCACTGTCAAGGTCTCACATCCGAGGTTGCGACGCATTGTCTGTACCAACGCCAGACAACATAACAACACGCAACCCTGAGTAATGGTAAACACGGCAGAGAGAACGCGGCGTCGTTACCGACGCCCGGATAGGTAGCCACGCACAGCAATTTAGTTCACCCCGTGAACCGTGCAGGGGACACCAGCTGACGTGTGCGTGTAAGCGTGTAGGACGCCAGAACTGGCAGACGGGCTGAGATCGTTGAAAGGACAGGTCGCAAGGGAATGCGAGTTGAGTTTGAATCTGCCTTGAGAGCTAGCCTGTACGACAGTGGGAGACTGAGTCGAATGCTTGTATAGTTTAACTGTAAGTGAGATGTTTATTGCTTGCATGTATTATTATGTATTGTAGTGATCTTGTAGTGATCTTGTTCATGTTGAAATGATTGCTATAGATTGTCAGTACGCGATGTTTGTGCGATAATTACTGCAACGCGTCAATAAAGCGTGTGAATAATACTTTTGGATATTCACTTCGTGTGATTTGATAGTTTGATATTACTTCACACTTGCCAGAAAACTAGCTACTTGTCTTGTGTTATGCAAGACTCTGACAGGCACGAGGGAGCATAGGGCAGGAGAAATGGTCAGAGATAGACAGGTTTTCGGCATCCCATGATAACATTGATGCTCTGCAAAGGGACCTGCTACTTGAAGATGATGTATAGAAACTGCTTGCATGCATATACAATGTCACAGTCACATACTTTTCATACAGATTCTTATATTAACCACGTAATGAAAAAGTCAATGTAGTTGTACCCATTTCAATCCAGATTCTTATCATTTCCCTCCAGACATGTCAACTGGTCCTCTGATCTTATTTTCATCTTCTGCCCTTTACTGAGGCTTAAGCCCTCGACCAGCTTGCTTTGCCATTCTATCTTTTGCTATCTCCTACAGCTTTTCATATCCTCTCCATACTATTCATCTTTGTCTCTAATTATTTTCTCCATGTATTTTAGGTCTCTGTTTCATTTGCCATGTGAGCTCAAGTAAACAGGCTTTCTAGTTATACAGAGGGAGTCTCCGTTGTAAAGTGGTTACACCGCCTGCCTCCCGCTTCAAAGGTTGTGGGTTCAGTTCTGGCCTACAGCATTTGGTTCACGACTGCAATTTTCTTGGAGATTCTGACACATCATAATAATACAACATAATAATAATGACTGGTTCACAAGAAGAGCAGACAATCACACATGTCATGTTGACTGGGTCACAAGATGAGCAGACAACCACACACATGTCATGTTGACTGGTTCACAAGATGAGCAGACAACCACATATGTCATGTTGACTGGTTCACAAGATGAACAATTACACTTGTCATGTTGACTGGTTCACAAGATGAATAGACAATCACATATGTCATGTTGACTGGTTCACAAGAACAGACAACCACATATGTAATGTTGACTGGTTCACAAGAACAGACAATCACATATGGCATGTTGACTGGTTCACAAGATGAATAGACAATTACGCATGACATGATGATTGGTTCACAAGATGAACAATTACATGTGTCATGTTGACTGGTTCACAAGAAGAATAGGCAACCACATATGTCATGTCGGCTGGATCACAAGAAGAGCAGACAACCACATATGTCGTGTTGACTGGTTCACAAGATGAACAGACAATTACATATGTCATTTTGACTGGTTCATAAGATGAACAGACAACCACACACGTCATGTTGACTGGTTCACAAGAAGAACAGACAATTATATATGTCACGTTGACTGGTTAACAAGAAGAACAGACAACCACACACATGTCATGTTGACTGGTTCACAAGAAGAACAGACAACCACACACATGTCATGTTGACTGGTTCACAAGAAGAACAGACAACCACACACATCATGTTGACTGGTTCACAAGAAGAACAGACAGACTTGTTTGGAGCTGAAAAAGTTAACGAGTTAAATATGATTCAAACATGTAAAACTAAAGAAGAGGAACAAACACTGTAACCACATTAAGAATGAAACGTCAAACATTAACAATGAGACATTAACAATAAAACATTAAACAATAAAACATTAACAATGAGGAATTAACATTGAAATATTAGCAGTGAAACGTTGACTATAAGTATTAACAATTAGAGGAAAGCAATGAACCATTAACAATGTGACATCAAGAAAGGGACAGCAACAATGAAACCAGCTAATGTGACTCACTTTATGCAAATCTTTGTTCAGTACTTCAGCAATCTGCACTTCATTTTCCTGTATAAGTTTAACCACAGCCTTTAGTTGCGCTATACGCCATTCATATGTTCGAGTTTTCCCCGAGGCAAATGACGCCCTAAGGTCTTTCAGTATCTGTGTAGCAAATAAATCATTTTTCTTTTAAAAAAAACAATGCTGAAGTTTTCAATGAAAACAGTATAACTTTATTATATGTTAACAATTATTAGACACAATTAACACATCTATCATACTCAACCTATCATGAGTGGGTTATAGTTAGGGTAATATAGTGTTACTTACATCCATTAATTGATGCTTGCGCAGAATAATGGAACTAAAATGGTATGACAAAATCATTACTATAGAGAACATGGAGAGAACTAGACAAATCCCAGCAAACCAAGAGTTGAGGAAAAAACAATGGTGCTGGATAGGCCATACATTAAGAATGTGAAGATAGTACAAATATACACTCCATTGTCTGGAACCCACAAAATAAACAAAATAGTGGGAGACCTAAAAAAACATGGAGAAGTGACCTAAAAACACACGGAGAAGAGACCTAAAAACATATGGAGAAGAGACCTAAAAACACATGGAGAAGAGAATTAAAGGCAGAGCTTAAATAAATGGGGGAACTACATGGAGAGAGCTGCAGGAGATAACTAAAGATAGGACGGCTTGAAGTGAGTTGGTTGACGGTCTATGCTTTAATGGGGGATAAAGGGCAAACGATGAAAGAAGTTTTATTTATACTTAAATGTACATTTATATATAGAGAGAGGTTAGGACAGGAGTGTATAAGACATAGTCCCTCACTAAGACAGGCAGCCTGGCCCTTTCTTTTTTTTTAGGAGGGGGGAGGTGCCCTGGGCCATCTGGTTACCACTCTTGTATAGCTTCTGTATGCCTCCAGTAATCTGCTTGTCCATGGCAGTGCCACCCCCTGGGCAACAGATCTGACTAATCAGCTAGAACACACTGAGAAAATTAGTGGTGTCTTGGGTTTTAACGTCATGGCAATGGTTCACCCCATAATGCTCCGTTCCTATGCCAGTGAATATCACACAAAATGCTCTAGCATGTCCTATGTGAAAAGTAGAACAGACAGCAGTTCCCAAAAAAATACACATATGCATGCATGCATAAGGCAAAGAATACCATGGACAGCCAGAAAGACCAATGAACAAGTCCTTCAAGAAACAAATGAAGATCGTAAATTGATTAGAGAAATTAGACGTAGACAGTCAAAATTTTTTGGACATGTTATGAGAAGAAATGGATTGGAGAATTTGGTGACAACTGGTAAGATCGAGGGGAACAGACCAAGGGGAAGACCTAGAAGCAAGTACCTGGATGGCTTGGCCTTGTGGCATAGTCGAGACAGAAACACGGAGCTGATCCACGACTCTGGTGATCGGGTGAGATGGCAGAACATGACCGCCCACGCTTACCGGCGTGGCACATGATGGATGGATGGATAAGGCCGTTGCTAGAATGCCAACACAACAGTCCACCACTAGAATTACAGTTCATTGTTGATGGAAACAGTCACACACACATTACTGCATAAGGTGAACTGAACACGCAGTTCACAACACAAACCACTGCAGACAGATGAAACAGTCACACACACATTACTGTATAAGGTGAACTGAACACGCAGTTCACAACACAAACCACTGCAGACAGATGAAAAAGTCACACACACATTACTGCACAAGGTGAACTGAACACGCAGTTCACAACACAAACAACTGCAGACAGATGAAACAGTCACACACACATTACTGCACAAGGTGAACTGAACACGCAGTTCACAACACAAACCACTGCAGACAGATGAAAAAGTCACACACACATTACTGTATAAGGTGAACTGAACACGCAGTTCACAACACAAACCACTGCAGACAGATGAAACAGTCACACACACATTACTGTATAAGGTGAACTGAACACGCAGTTCACAACACAAACCACTGCAGACAGATGAAAAAGCATTCCACATGAAATTCATAGCTCACAGTGTTGCAACTGCCTATCAGTAATATTGGACCAGAAGCCTTTTTGAGCAAACAGAGTAGAGACCCACTTCAATACTCCAGAAAACTTTCTTATAGTTGTGTACAATGTTCTACTTTTACTAGCCTTTCCCAGGCCTGTGGTAGTTACTCTGGCATTCCAAGGGAATTGCAACATTCATCTCAGAAACCACAGCTTATTGTCTCAACAGCTCTTCCAAATTTGTTCACTGACATTCCAAGAAAGACATAAAGTACATATATACTTGTCTACACACATACTTGCATACATATATAATAGATAAAGGTAGTAGAATGGCAGAAACTATTATTCGGGTGTGAAGTGTAATACCTCACATTTTTTATGCCATGGCATTATAAGGTTCAGTGACCAATTCCATCTCTCACCACCTTTCCTTCTGACAGCATATCCCCACCTCCCATTTGTTTTTTTGTTTTTTTTAAAGAATTCTGCTAATGTTTGGAATTGATCTCGGAAGTGCATTAATCACTAAACCATTGTGGCATCTGCTTACATGTCTGGCACCTGGTCGTCTTGACAGATAATAGTTTATAAAATGGAGATATACCTCTCCATAACACAAAGCCTGGGCTGAATTTAGAGACCATGTGTTGCCCATGCAGCATGATCCCTCTCTCGGCCTGTCTAGTTTACTCCAGAGGAAAGGTAACACCAATACGTCTAGAACAAGACCAGCTGCAGAAGCTGCCGGATCAGCAAAGCAATACACTAACTGTCCGCTTGTCTAAGCTTCACTCCTAGACCAGTTGCTGATAAAGCCTTAGGGACTAGTATGCCCTGCTGCGACATTGTGTTTAGGTTGCATTTCCTTGCCCTAGGGTAAGGCTTGCACCCTCACAATTGCACTCCACTGTCCAAAGCTGTTGGCACAATGTGGGGTCTCGGGTTTGGTGAGCGCCGCCGAACATTCTGCGCTAACAGAAAGCAGGTAGTACCGTCTACTGCCATGCAGTAGCTCAGTCATATCTGACTAAGACCTGCATATACACATAGTTGAATAATGCTGTACCCACAAAAAAGTATAACAGTTTACAGGAAGAAACATGGCTTATTCAGTCGCTATAGGATAAAACAGATGTTGCACTTACACTATACTGCAACCGAATAGGCCTGATGTAATAATAAATGCAAATAGAACAGGCAATGGGACAATCTATAACCTAGGCAAAAGCAGCTTCTTCTTTTGCCCTTTATTCTCAATTGAAGCAAAGGCCCTGAACCAACCCACACCAAGCCGTCATATCTTTTGCTATCTCCTACAGCTGCCTCCATGTTTTCCCAATATTATTCATCTCTGTAAATGATCTTCTCCGTGTTTTTTAGGTCTCCTGCTATTTTGATCACATTGTGGGTCTAGTTAAATTCTCCTCAGGTGTTCTCAGTGTGTGTCCTATGTAGTGTCTGCGTCGTTTCCTCACCTATTGATTCACTGGAATTTGTTTTATTCTCTCCATGAGATCTACATTTGTGAATCTGCCAAACCACTTTAGTCCCACTATTCTGCACAGGCACCAAGTAGTAAATGTTTGTAGATTATCAGTAATTCTGTTAGTCGTTCTCCATGTTTCTGACCCATACAGTAGTACCAATTTAACATTGGCGTTACAAATAAGTTTAGAGGCAAAAGATTGTTTAGACATTACTGAGGCAAGTCCTAGCATGTACGTCATTATCTTAAATACTGGCATAATGTAGTAACAACACTGGGTCGTGAGTGCAGAAAATGGGCAGCAGGCCACACTGAGTTTGAAGTGCAACAGCTGATCCAGAGTAACACACATCAAGATGACATAGTCATCTACACCGATGGGTCAGTGGTGAGAAATAGACGTAGTGGCTGGGGCTTTATTGCAAAGGCTAATGGATGCATTACATCTAAAGCTATACGAACTAATAATAAAAATTTGGAGGACAGAAGAATTACCCCATGACTGGAAAGAGTCATTATTGATACCTATCTTTAAGAAAGGAGACAAGTTCCAGTGTGAAAATTATAGAGGAATATCACAACTGTCCATAAGCTATAAGATACTATCCACAGTACTACTAAATAGACTAAAATCATATTCAGAATACATATTAGGTGACTACCAGGCGGGTTTTAGACAAAACAGATCAACAATAGATCAGATATTTATCTTACGACAAACAGCCGAGAAAAATTGGGAATATAAAAGAGATCTCCATAACATTTTTGTGGATTTTAAAAAGGTTTATGATAGTGTCCCTAGGAATAGTCTATGGAATGCTATGCGGGAATTTGGAATACCAAGGAAGTTAATCAACATGACCAGACTATGCATGGAAGATACTTATAATATAGTAACATATAAAGGTAAGAAATCAGACCCTTTCCAAATAACATCTGGCTTGAAACAGGGTGATGCACTATCGCCGCTACTCTTCAATCTGGCTCTAGAGAAAGTTGTGAGGAGGGTAAAGGAGGACTGTGATAATGGAGGAACATCCAAGCTGCTTGGTTATGCAGATGATATAGATATTATAGGGGAAAATGAACAAAAGACATTGGAAATATTGACTCAAAGGGAAAAGCCCAACAGATGGGGCTGGTTATCAACCAAGATAAGACAGAATATATGGTAATTTCAAGAGAAGGAATGGCTAAAAACTCTGGCCACATACAAATAGATAATATGACCATTAAAAGAACGGAAACATACAAATACCTGGGTACAATCTTCGACTGCTCCAACATCATAAGGGAAGAAATACAAACTAGAATCAATTCTGGAAATAAGATATACTATGCACTACAACATCTACTAAAATCAAAGGCGCTATCTCGTAAAACCAAGATCACAATATACAAAACACTGATCAGACCAGTTGTGCTGTATGGCTCTGAAACCTGGAGTACAATGAAAGGAGATGAAGCCTTGATACAAACCTTTGAGAACAAAGTTTTAAGGCGCATCTTTAGACCCATTAGGGATACACAAAGTGGAGAGTGGAAAAGAAGAAGTAACAAAGACATTTATGATCTGTTTAAGTCCCCGCTAATCACTGGTATCATGAAGGCTAATAGACTACAATGGCTGGGGCATATAGAAAGAATGGAAGATAATAGGTAAACAAAACTCGCTTACACTCAGGAAATAAATGATCGTAGACCCCAAGGTAGACCAAGAAGACGGTGGAAAGATAATATATATACAGACCTACAAGCACTTGGAATCAACGACTGGCAAGAGAAGGTCAACCAGAGAGACAAATGGAGACGGATTGTATCTGCAGCAAAGAACCTCAATGGCTCGGAACGCTGAAGAAGAAGAAGAAGAATGGACGAGTTTTGAAAAAGGAGAGTCTGGCATATGAGACTACAACTTCCAGCATGAGAATGGAGGTGGAGGCAGTAACAGCAGCATTCTGTTTGATAGAGGAGACTACTGCAACACACATTGTATTCATTACGGATTCAAAGAGTATGCTTAATAAGGTGGAGAAAGGTGAGAATTTGTGAGAATTGTATGGATATTTTGCCCTGGCCATGCGGGGGTGCGGGGGAATGAACAGGCTGATAGGATAGCAGGTAATGCACCTCTTGGTGGTAGTTTGCCTATGGAAAAGGGGGAGGTGGTCGTGTGCTTGTGGGACCAGGTGGAGGAACAGACTGAGAACCCATATGTCGAAAGAATGAGATTGTGGGGGATCGGCAGGGGTTCTGGAAGAATCTCAAAACTGAGAGTGAAGACTAGGAGAACTTTTAATCAGATAGTGGTGGGAACGATTAGTAGTATGACTCTTTGCTGGCTGTTGAACGAGGGGACAGAGAACGAATGGGAATGTCCTTAGTGCAGTGATATCAGGTCTTAACTCAACTATCTTAAAAGAATAGAAGTACACTCCGGGATAAGTCTTATGCCTTCAGTTTGAATGAATTCTGTGTTATATTGTGAGACTGGGATAATGTGATCATTCTTCTTCTGATAGTCCATGCCATGTGGTGTAGGTGATCATGTCTGTCCATGGCCATCTGTCTTGTGTACTACCAATCATTTCTGATACTGATGTTCCTCCACACCATGATGTCAAACTGCCAGGCATCTTCTCTCTCTTGGTCTCCTCCTGCCTTCAACTTTACCATTGTGATGACATACTCCAGCCTTCCCTGTCTCATGACATGCCCAAACAAAGATGTAGACTGTCAAAGTAGACTTAGATGCAAGTAACCACTTCTATGTGTGAATACTTCTTTCAAGATAGCTTCATTACTCTTTCTATCCATTCACAGTGGTATCAGTACTCATAATGTGATAATGTCAAGGCCAAAATCAATTACAGATAGGACCAAATGATCACACAAGCAGCCTCTATGCACAATTGATATTGTTTTTTTGTAAGGTTGAAGCATGTTCGTATTTACTTCTTCTTCTGCTGTGTTCATCCAGAGAGTTTTTTCGGATGTGATTGTGTTGTGCCTGTTTACAGCAGAACTGCGTTCTTGCGCTGTTAGGCTGACACATCCGACTTCTGCGGGCATTTGTCTACCGGTTTAACCTATCGGAGGTTCGTATTTACAAATAATGTGACCAACCTGGTACTCAAACGAAAGTCTACAATGAAACATCACACATGGAAACTAATCTGCCGTACCGGTCTATGGTATGTCCTTTCAGAGCAACAATTTACTCTTAAAGGAAATAATGTTTTTTCCATGTTTTGCACATAGTTTAACAATGGGTTGTTTTTGTTTTGAGATAAAACTTAAAAGCCAGTTGTTTTCAAGTGTGTCGAAAATTATATAGATGCTACACATGGTTAAGCGGGTGCGTTGGTGTGGAAGTTAAGCTGGCAATAGCATGAGCCTAGTTAGACTAGGGTTCAACGCCCGCTTTTGTTGTCTGCTTCAGGAAGGACAGACTGGCCACCTATTGTCCCATGCACTCAAGCCTACAAAATGCAACACTTCACTAACACTTCACATAGCCACAACAGGCTCTCAGTGTGGGATTTGTTTGTTTTCCCTCTGTATATATAGTTAGAAAGGGGTTATTTCAATATTATTGTCAGGAACAGCCAACATACATCTCTGTAAACACACAATGTAAGAAATGAAAATATGAAATAATAACTCCACAGAAAAGCATGAAGGAATGTTGAAAGAAAGGAATAAACATAAACTAGGAGTTATAACTGCTGCCTGTGTGTTACGGGAGCCCATGAGTGAAGCAAAGAACAGTAACACTGTAACCGACCATGCATGTCATAAAAGACTCAGGAGGATTGGCGAGGGACTGGCTACCCCATCCTACAGAAAACTATCACGGAACTATCAAACCAACAATCGAACAAGTCTAAAGAAAAGGAAAGAAAAATAACTTGGCCAACCAAGATGAAAGTAAGCTCTTCTCTTACATCATTGCGGAATACATCAGTACATTGTGAAGTACATCAGTACACTGCTGAGCATATCAGTACATTACAGAGTACATCAGTACAGAGTACATCAGTACATTGTGGAGTACATCAGTACATTGTGGAGCACATCAGTACATTGCGGAGAAAGCTGTAAGGAGTCTGAATTGCCATCTTGGCTTCTATCACCTAGGAAAATCTCTAGAATTGGCACCTGGAATGTTAGACTTGTATGAATTGGGAAAGACAGTACAAGTTCTCTGCCTACTGGCATTGGTGATCATGCTTGCCCACATCTTGTGATCTCCAATTCTTATTCACCAATTTGTATGCAGTGAATCAATGTCTCATGACAGCAAGTGTTTTTCAACATGACAAAATACATACAGCAAGGTCGGTCCGGACCACAATATAGAAAATGAAACTGATCATATCTGTATTAACAAGAAATTTATGTCATTTCTACATGACATAAATGTTTTTAGAGGTGTAGATTCAGGTCACCATCTGCTGATAATGAAAACATAAACAATAGATTGCACAGTTTATTGCCAGATATATTTTGCAGTATCTCAACAGGTGCATGTTACTAAATAATTCAACACATATCAATGAAAGGTAATGAATCCTTTTCACTGAAATATACACACACAACACAAAAATCTGTTATGTGTTTCACTGTTTGTGTTGCCATTTAATTTTAAAGAGAATATCCTGTATTTTTGTTAACATAACTCTGGTTTACATATATGTATTGCAGCTGCCTCTGCAAATCTCAACAACCTGTGCTTATGTGCAGTAAATAGCATACTAAATGTCTCTGTTTGTCACATGCCTGGTGTCTAAGAGGTGGCATGCAAAGGAAAATGTATGTTCTCTATAACTGGTTGGTTTAGTCACGTTCCCATAATTTTCCATTGTTTGTTTCTCTATCCATTTTGCGATGTGTTCTGCCATTCTATTTTCGAACTATTTTTTCCACTCTGTCTATGTAAATTGACTGGTATTTACATTTAAATTAATATATGCAACCAGACTTGGCATACAGAGATGCATTTTCTTATACTGTGAGGTTGTTATAGGTGGGGTGTTGTTTCAAAACTAGAATTGTGGTATACTATATTCAGCTAACTGTTGTTTTGAGTCAGTCATGTATACACTGCATCACGTCAATTGCTCCAAAAAGTTAATTGATTAAATACTTGGAGTTTGGGGACCAATGTTTCATTGGATAGTGGTTTGAGTGGATGGCTGTGGCACTTTATGAATCCAGAATATAGCCATTTAGATATAAAGTTTTCTTTAGGCTTTCAAATTCTTCTGCCAATGTATCTTCAGTGCATATCCTACTGGCGTTGTTGAACAAGTCTGTACTAGGCCCCGCTTATACTGGATAGGGGTGAAGGTGGAAATCTAGAAACCGGCTGTGTCGCGTATCTAGATAACGTTAATTATGACTGAAAGACGAGATATAAAGAGTTAAAAAACAGTTACACAACAGTTAAACTGAGACACACCCCCCCCCCCCCCCCATGTGTCTCCATCTTGCCAGTGACCCCAAAAACTATGCCGATGGATATATAACTATATGTCAGACAGCTCTTGAGATAGGGACCAGACTAAGAGAGACACAACCTGCTGCTCTGCAGGTAGACTGAGGATAGCAGTCAAAAGCTTAAATCACGTGCACGAAGCCACTAATACTTGGTCCAGACACATACCCTAAGGCTACCATCTGAGGGATATGGCTGAACACCTCTAAGCCACTAACCCCTAGATGTGGAGCCGGGCCGTTCCCACATACTGCAAAACAGAGGTGAGATGCTGAGCATGCTACTTGCTTAGTTTAGATACTTATTCGAAGGCTCTCAGTTGGGGGACATGAAGGATCCCCGGATGAGAGGGCCTGGCCGTCTCTCGCTCACTGATGGCCGGAGGTAAGGTGCTGAGCCGGCAGCACATGTAGCCTACCTCGTGAGCGAGTACTAAAGGTAGAAAAGCGCCCCAGTTGCTCGAAATGGTTATGGAAAATGTCTATATATATACTCATAGAATACGTGCAGTCTAGTGAAAAACGTCTTATTAACAGGAAATGGAACGCTTGGCTAGCGAATCCATTGCGTGGAAGTCCGAAGCAAAAACTTACCTAGTGGAAGTCATCCGCTGACTGACTGACTCACTGGTTTGTGCGGGGAGCGGCGAGTGGCTAACGAAATGCTCAATGTATGGAAGTGAGGAATTAAAGCAGCCATGAGCAGGATATGGTGATTCCTCGGGTGAGCCCAGTCTCAGAGCAATATGTGCCGGCTATGCAATTATGGAAGCCTCTTTGGATAGTGGGGAATGCCCATGGTCTGCCCCTGCCTTCCCTTGAGGGTTGACCGTGATGTCTTTGACCGTTCTACCTTGACCAGCTGAGATATGAGCAACACCACAACAGTAAGAGTCCCACAGGAATGCTAACCTGTCAAAAATGCATGCTAAAAGTCGGATGTGTTGGCCCAAGGGTGCCTAACCAGACACACCACAATCACATCTGAAAAAACACTCTGTGATGAACACAAAGAAGAAGAAGAAGAAACTGAGACTATAACAAGAAGTAAAAAGGTGATATGCCGAGAAAGCCAGTCAAGTGGATTACTAGTGTGCTCTGGTGACAAAATCTCAGGTTAGCATGAGGAAAACTTATGACCAGAGATGTCATTCTGAATCAGGAAAGAAACAACCCCTCATTTAGACACGAGGCATCTTAGCAACAAGTCATACAAGTCTCATAGTAGCCGAAAATAGAACAGAAAACATATGACTCCAGATCAGCAATACCCCAACTTCAACTCAAGTACTATTCACACTTGACACTGCCCACTAACGTCCTGTATCATAGAAGGTTTTGCAAGTGGCATTCTGTTAATATTCAGAGGACACAAGTGTGCAGTTAAAGTTAGTTGCGTATTCTTTATAAGGAGATTGCAGTCAACACCAGCATTTTTTGCTGTTGTGATCTCTTGGCAAATTTTACGTTCAGTAGTTTGCCATTGCTTTCTGAACGACTGGCATCCATACCATTTCGCAAAAAAAACAACGGAAGGTGGTCTGCTGCCAAATTGCCTGCAGTTGTGTTTCAAACGCAAGTATGCGAGATTACAAACTGTGCCTGTAAGCCCTTCACCACGGAGCTGGCTGAGTGTGCAGTAGCAAACTAGAATTTGTGATGGAAAGTTCCAGTAGTTGATGGCAGTGTTAATCATTGAGTGTAAATTGCAGTAAGAAAAGAACTGTCCTTTGTAACTCAATCTTGAGAAAGTGGTGAGGGGGTTGGCACAACTCTGTAGTTGAGATGCAGTGGAGACCTGAATGTCAAAGACTCGACCGCATCCCCTCCGCCAGGGAGAGCGGTCAACCCTGAAGAGACCAGGAGGAGATGCGGTGCCCGAGGCAAGGGCAGGGGAGATGAGGTAATAGGAGAGGGTTAGCCACTCCCTCATGAGACACGCAGGCGGTGTTCAGAGGGTTAGCACTCTAATCACGATAGTACCACACCTCGTGAAGCCATAGCACAGTTGAGTAGACACTCAACAGGCCACGTTTGCCAGCAGAGTGCGATGTGAGGTAACACGCACGAAGGTGAAGGTCACCCCGCGTGGTGGGTAACCACGGGAGAGAGGTTAGGCAGACGGGAGACTGGACTTGAGGCGTTCACATCGTTTAGAATAGCGTTAGGAGTTTTGTGTTCACTAATAGATAGAACTAGCATAGGGTTAGCAGTTTGTGTTAGATAATTCTGTGGCTGTATATTGTGTATTGCATTAGCGACTGTTTACCGCTTGTAAGCGAGCCAACGGCAATAAAATGGACCATGCATTTTGCCTCCCACACGACTTGCAAGTTGTCTTGTATGGGTGTGTGAGAAGTACCCGATGAGGCCTGTCAGTTGAGTCGTTGACAGGCCAGGGTAATTGTGGTGTCAGAAAGTGGTGCTTGGACGAAAGCGCCAAGCTAATACCCACAGTAAAAGGGTAATTGTTCAAGAAGTGAAGCTTGAACGAAAAGTTCAAGCTAATCCACTCATCCACGGACTCCAGACTAGGGTTTAATTTTTGTAGTAACAATAATTTGTGCAGACAGGAGAATTTGCGAGCTAGAAATATGCCTATCGTGACAAAATAGTGTTTAATTGTGTTTATGATATATTTATTGAATGAAATCATGTATTCTTCGAAGCTGTAAGTATTAATATTCTTATTTTCTTATATTTATTCATATATTTACCAATTTATTCTTGAATAAGCACCAAACATGATTCACGGCGCAGGAATACACAGGCAGCCGACAATATTGATTTTTGAGATCTAAAAATAGCGCTGCGCGATGACGTAGAGTGATTGACAGACAGTTGTTCTGCGTCATTAGCATAAAGCAGTCGAGTGTTTACAAGATCGCTTAGCGGCGGCCCGCCTGAATCTGTGCTGTATATTGTTTATTATTTACTTATTTAAGTTACTAAATGAATATATTTATTTATTGACACATTATTATGTTATTTTGATTTCTTTACAAGCATTTATTCATTTTTGGGTCTATTTTCTCTTTGCTTATCGTCACGATGGAACTATTTTCGGGCTAAGCATCTGATACTTAGCTGCACAACGTTTACAGAAATTAACTAGGTTAGTAACGAAAGGCAATTATTGTTTAAAACAAAGACAGGACATTGACATTAAAATTAATTAATACATATTCTAGGTGTTCGTAAGTCTGTCATTGTCTAAGTCATTGTCCTTAGTTGTCGAGTAAATCATATCGTTTAGTAGGCGTGTTTACTGCTGCCCTATATATCAGAGGGCAAACAACAGCTGTGCACATACACCTGTGGGCCAAATACCGTGTGCTACGTATGAAACGTGTCGCCACCCCAGTGTACCAAACAAGGTGACCTGTGTCAAAGGAGCTTCGTTCCCACATTAAGCTGAGTACACTTATATATTTTGTCATGCAATTTGATTAATAGTGCATCTCTTTTGCAGCTTGTAACGCGTTGACATATTTGTATACTCTGTTTTTCTGCAAGATAAATCTGGGCAGGGTATAAACAGAAAGCACAACTGATAGTGATCAGATAAGAACAAACATAACATATCAAAGATAAATAACTGATTAAAGTCATCATTGCCTATCACTGTTAGCCAAGTACTAAAGTAAGATGGCAACTTTATCAGATTTCATAAAAGCAGGCAAAGAACTAGAATTAACAGGAAAAGAACTACAACAATATGCTGATCAGAAATTTAAAGAAACAAAAGAGGAACAAACACGAAAAGAGAATGCGGAAAGGGACGAACGCGCACGAGAAAGAGAACATGATAAGGAGATGAAACAAAAACAATTAGATCAAGAGAAAGAATTAAAACAAAAGGAATTAGATCTAAAGCAAAAAGAGATAGATGAAATGGCACGAGTTAAAGAAAAACAAATTCAGGTAGAATCAGAGACACAATTAAAGATGAAAAGCATGGATATAGACTCACACGCAGAGATCTCTGCCACTAAACTAAGAAGTCAACAAGAGGAAAATAAGTTCAACAAATACAAAAATATTATCAAACCATATTGTAAAGAGGACTCCATATCTGTCTGGACAGAGAATGTAGAGTATCAATTTAAATATCACCAAGTTCCTTTAGATATGTGGGCTCCGATTTACATGAAGAATCTAAGTGGTGAGCCCCTTAAAGTAATAGAGTCTATTCCTATTGAACTTAGATCTAGCTATCAATACATCCATGATAGGATTATGCAGCACTTTTTACTTGATGCCCCTGGGTATCAGGTTCAGTTCTCAAATTTAAAACCTAAACCTAGTGAAACTTTTATAGATTATTTTTCAAATGTGCAGAGTGTACTAAACAGGTGGCTTAAAGCAGCTAACATAGGAAAAGACTTTGATAGATTAAAAAACCTAATAGCTATGGACAAGTGTATATCTACTATACCTTCTCCTTTTGCTAAGTTTTTGCAGCAGTCAGACATTGAAAACATCGAGCAGTTCGAAAAAAAAGGCTCAGCATATTTTTCTTCTAACAGAGAGATTTTTAAGACCTCAAGTGACTCTGAGATAGTTTCCTTTGTCAAAGACCAATCAAAAAACTATCAGGGTAACAGAAAACCTTTTCAGAAGTATGATAAGAAAGACAGAAAAGTTTCCATATGCATGTACTGTCAACTAATGCACGACACTTATGCTATGTGCGACAAATCGCCGAATTATCCGGCGCATCTTGAAAATGTGATCAAGAAGCAGCAAAGCAAACGGTCTGCATACAGGCGTGCAATCAAATGTTTTTTTTGTTCCTCTTATGGCCATTATTCTAATAAGTGCCTTGGCCGCCAACGTTTGAAAGCTAACAACGCTATGTTGATTGACACCTCTTCAGATAGTGGTAGTGAGAATGAGTGTGAGATTGAAAGTGACTTACCACCTAACCAAGCAGAGGATGTGTGTGCTGCTAACGATATATTAAGCTTTGACAGCTGTGAACGATGTCACCAATTCCATGCAGACGGAATACTGGAATGTGGACATACAGTACCATGCTCATCTGAGAGTGTGAATGCAGCATTAGCCTCCAGAGGCAAGTTAGTGTTCCACAATGCAATGGTCAATGATGTACCATGCCAATGTTTGCTGGATAGCGGCAGCACCCTTATTGGTCTTCGAAAAGAACTAGTGAGTCCGGGTGATTACACAGGTGACACTGTGAAATGCCGAACCTTTTCGGGTAACGTTGAAATTTACCCTTTGGCAAAAGCCCGTATTCATTCTCCTTTTCTTTCCGGTACCTTTACTTGTGCAATACTTAACAACCCTTGTACAGATTTAATTTTGGGGTGCTTACCTCAACTGAAACAATGTACTAGTGAAGAAATAGTTGCATGGGAGAAATTAAATGCAGCCAAGGCAACAACCAGAGTTGACACTTCAAAACATCATGACCCATTGCAAAATGAGACACTACTAATGCTTTTTCCAACCAGCACAGATGACAAAAACACACAAAAACTTATACACCAGCAGAAATCTGATTTTAATGTGTCTCCATACTTAAAATTGTCAAAAGGCAAAGCCAAAATGACCAAGAATGCATCTTGGTTCGTTAGACGTAATAATGGCATTTCAACTACATGTCATATTACTAGTAACCATGAACAGGTGTTACTTGAACAACATCAGTTAGGTGTGCTAAACAATGCACACAAAACACCATGTGCAGGTCATCGTGCATACAGCAATGCCAGGCCAAGTTTTTTCAATAACATAAAATTATTTTGTCATAATCTATTTGCTGGTAATGGCTGTCATCAATTGATACAAAAGTTGAAGGGTAAACATCCTACAGCTGAAATACAACCCTCTACACTGGCACCCAAGCCATTTGATAGAGGAAGGGTCAGTTCTACTACAAGCACACAAACAAATGTGCGAAAACAAGTAATCTGGAACTTGATCAAGACAGATTTAGGCTACTTCCATACAAACGAAATGGCAAGGACCATTCAAAGTGGCACATAACCATGGTACATGTTGACTATGAAATATCGATAAACAGACACTTAGAGATATTCCATGTCAACATGCGGAAACCTCACTTTTCAAGACAAGAGACAGAAGTAGTGACAGACGAACAGATTGCACCAACACCAAGTGATCAGACGACAGACATACACAACGCAACTACACTAGTTAGTGAGACTGGCAAATCCGACGAGGGGCATACATGTAGTGAACTTATAGAATACACATGAATAAATCAGAATACTGATGACTGGACAATACACCTACTGAAACTGAGACATGCCTTTGACAGAGTGCGACGCTTCGGTCTCACTGTCAAACCAGCAAAGTCAAATTATGCCTAAAATAAATTCATTTTTGGGTCATGTCATTTCTCAAGTCCAACTGTAGACTGACCTGAAAAGTAGTACCAAAATTATGAATCTGACCATGTCTAACAGAAAGAAATAGGTCAGAAACCTTTTGGGATTAGTAAATTACTCAGAAATTACAAATATATTTTCCAATGTCTTAAAATCTTCTGGAAATGAAATGTGAAAGATGCATTATTAATTCCTGCATTGTCAAAATTGAAGATCCTTTTTTGTAAATATTCCAGTCCCTCCGCTTGCCTAATCCTAGGCTCATTTATTATCTTAGGTCATATGCCAGCAGAATCTCCATCACTGCAGTACTAGGCCAATTTTTTTTTTTTTTTGAGGGCATCTTCCATCCGCTTTGCTACATGAGCAGTAAGATCACACATGCTGAGTCCAAGGATTCCATATCACAGTTGCAACCCTAGGCTTCATCTATACGGTGAGAAGGCTCCATCGAGTTCTGACGGATGTTCACTGCATTGTCCAGACCGACAACTCCCTGATCACGGTCATACATAGTGGTGTGCATCAAAATGACCGGATATTCAGGTGGTCACTAGTTTTACCATCTGGGGTAAAAATACCTGAAATCCAACAGTTAAATGTAGAGTGATGGTTGGTACATGAATATCTGATAATATAAGATGTAAAATAGCTTACATACATATCCACATTATTGGTGTAGTCATGTACCAAAACACTGAACTATCATGTGTCCGTGGACATCAGATTAAGAACTGTGCTGCTATACTTAGATACCACCGTGTGAACTAGGACAGCTCATTTCCAACTAAGCTCCATTCCGGTGTATCATATATATGAACCGCAGAAAACAGTGTCAGAACAGTGCTTAATTACAGACACGAAAAGACAGAGCTACAACACCAGCGAACTCTACACGTGCACTACCGAGAGAACATTAAGATGACTGTGTAATGTATTTCAGATACCCAGGCAAAGTGTGTGGTTATATTATGCCTATACAACCATTGCACATACATGAAGGCAACTACTAACCTGTGTAAACCAAATACTATGTATATAAACTTATTGTGATATGTAATATAATATTTTAAGATAGTGATAAATTAGATGTAGGTTAGGAACTATAACAGTTCTCATTTATTTTAATAATGTAGTTAGTACAGTAATTAACCCATTAAAATTAGATTAGAATATTAGTTTAGACATAAGAATAGTTTATTACAAGTTAAATTAAATTTATGATATGAATAGTACCATTTAGATTGTTATATTTCACTTAGTTTCATTGTAGTTAGTTTATTCCATCTTAATGAAACCATACCATCTTTCAAATATTACCATTTATTAGTATCATCATTTGACATCATAATAGATTAAAAAGAGTAGATAAGGTAACATACAGCATTTACACCAGTTAGATTAAGAACATCACTCATATAATTCCTTTGTGCATTTAAAAACATTATTTAGCATAGTATTTAGAAAAGTACATAAATTGTGGTCACATAATCCATTTAATTAAGGTACATAACTCACATCACAACAATTGCATTTAAATAGTTAGATTACATCACTTAGATTAGAAAAAAATAAGAAGTAATATAATCATATCATATAATTAACATAACAAATTTAATAAATTTAGGTAACACATTAAATACTTAGTTATAGAATTAGAATGGTATGTTAGAATGTAAAGTTTTCGTTAGTGAAATTGTGTTAGTGTGAATGTGTTGTCTGTAATATAGTTTAGAACCTAGATTACAGTATTTTGGGTTTCGTGACAAGTGAATGTAGTCACGAATTAGTGTTATACACCTCTTTGTGGCCACATTGAACCAAATTATGACACTCAAAAAACTAACATACATACACATAGAATTTATAAATAGAGGATAGAAATTAGATTAGTAGATTTATTACATCCAAACACACAAACAAACAGAAAAACAAACATATAAATTGCATACACTATTTGTAAATCAAAGACAGATAACTATGGGGCCAGGGGACATAATAGACAACGAAGAACTAAATTAACAGTGAAATAAAGTCTTACGCGCGGAAGCGAAGGAGGTAAAGCCTGTCGCACACACTCTTGTAGAATGGTTGTTAAATATTATATGGGGGACATGAAATAATTCATGTGTTGACCCTAAGAAAGTCAACTTTGTATGGGTAGTAAGTTAATTTACTATGTGAGGGCAGGTCTTATAAGACAACGGTCCGGTTCAGACATACCTCTGATAAATATAATATAGCATGTGAGAAGGGGCTCACGCCAACCAGTCAAGTTTGTGGCGATTGCCAGTAGCCAAGTAAGGCTTTGCTACATTGTGACAATAGTTATTAATAGTCTATTGGAATGCCCAAAGCCAGGTTATCTAGAGTCTTTGACAAAAATTAGAGACACTAATTTTTTGTTTAGGAACCTCTTGCGTCACAACCAATGAGTGAAAGTTGATGACGCAACACAAGAGGGGTGGGTGTGTGTCAAAGACTCGACCGCATCCCCTCCGCCAGGGAGAGCGGTCAACCCTGAAGAGACCAGGAGGAGATGCGGTGCCCGAGGCAAGGGCAGGGGAGATGAGGTAATAGGAGAGGGTTAGCCACTCCCTCATGAGACACGCAGGCGGTGTTCAGAGGGTTAGCACTCTAATCACGATAGTACCACACCTCGTGAAGCCATAGCACAGTTGAGTAGACACTCAACAGGCCACGTTTGCCAGCAGAGTGCGATGTGAGGTAACACGCACGAAGGTGAAGGTCACCCCGCGTGGTGGGTAACCACGGGAGAGAGGTTAGGCAGACGGGAGACTGGACTTGAGGCGTTCACATCGTTTAGAATAGCGTTAGGAGTTTTGTGTTCACTAATAGATAGAACTAGCATAGGGTTAGCAGTTTGTGTTAGATAATTCTGTGGCTGTATATTGTGTATTGCATTAGCGACTGTTTACCGCTTGTAAGCGAGCCAACGGCAATAAAATGGACCATGCATTTTGCCTCCCACACGACTTGCAAGTTGTCTTGTATGGGTGTGTGAGAAGTACCCGATGAGGCCTGTCAGTTGAGTCGTTGACACTGAAGAATTTGTGCTTTCGTCTTAGCTGTGCTCTGTATGCTAAGATGCTAGTGTGGGGGGTGTTGACTTTAGGATAGTAATCCTGACATTGATTACATGAAACAATGGCTCATACACACCAGAATCTGGCAGATGAAAGTATCAAGACAGATTCACAGTGGAAGCTGGTATAACATTTATTCCCAGACGATGTACATCCTATATGCTCCCACAACAGGCTAAGATATTTCTAGTCACCACAGACAGTCACATTTGTCTCTACTATGAGACTTGTTTGACTTGTCGCTAAGCTTGTATGATGTGTTGCTAAGCTGCCTTGTGCCTGAATGAGGGACTCTTGCTTTCCCGATTCGGAACGACAACTCTAGTCATGAGCTTTTCTTGTGCTAACTCAAGTTTCGGTCACCGGAGCTTACTGGCTAGCCGCTTCATTGGTTTTCTCTGCATGTCACATATTTATGTTTCGCTACAGTCTGTTTCAGTTGAACTGTTGTGTAACTGGCTTTAACTCTATGTCTCATTTTTCAGTCATAATTAACTCTAACTAGATACGTAACAGACTTATTCATGTTTCTTTCTGATACACTGATCTTTAGATCATGCTATCTTCTCTACATCTGATTCATTCATTCATTCATTCATTCAGTAGCATGTCCTTTGCAGAACCTCGCTCCCACAACAACCTTCTGGTAAACTTCTCAGTCATAAGCAAGATGTTCCGCATCTGACACACCCATATGAAATTATCCGTCACATCCTGCGCCTATCTTCTCTTTGGCCTTCCTCTTCCTCTCTTCCTAGGCATATATAGATCCATTATTTTTCTCTCTAAATTTTTGTGACGTTTCAAGTGACCAAAATATTTCAATTTTATTTGTTTTATAGTCTTTAATAGCCAACCTTCTTCAATATTCAGCCCTTGAAGTATGGATGCATTTGTTCTTTTCTTTACCCAAGATATTCTTAGAACTCGTCTGTAACATTTATATTCAAAGGCATTTATGCGCTGTTCAGCTTGTTTAGTAAGTGTCCAGGTCTCATGAGCGTATGTTGCAATGAGGAAGATGCATGCTCTTAAAAAATCTAATTTTTTAAAGTTCTATCTGTCCCACTCCATAATTTATTCAATTGTTTTAGTCTTTGAAGAGCAATAGATATTCATCCTTTAATTTCCTTCATTTGTCACCATTGTTGGTTATCAAGATATTCAAAATCTACATCTGATTAGTATGTCTAAAAACAGAAATGTGTCACTGTTTTGTGTTCAGTGGCCAGGGAAATGTTCTGATGTGCCCAGTTCATAGTCACATGAAGCAATGTAGCTTGTTGTTTTGTTAGTGGTGATGATGATTATGTTATCTACATACCGGTGTTAGACATATATGTATTTGATATCTGACAATCTATTTGCTTCAATGTGTGTCATACAAATGCCTGCTAGAATGAGACCTAGAGGACTCCCCATTGCTACTTCATCAATCATCCCCTGCATGAAGATATGGTCAAGAGTCATAGGCTAAGATGAGGCAGGTCCTGGATGGCACAGGCAGAAATATCTATACTATATCTAGGTGTGTGCTCTGGAGACCATCAATCGTGAATAAGAGTGGGTTAAAGTACCAGAAAACATGATGGACTGCCACAATGCAATAGTATCATTGGGTGTCATTATGGAGAGTGGGCAGTGGCCTGCACAGAGTTGAGGTGCAACAACTGATCCAGAGTAACACACATAAGGGGGCTGAGTGGTCTAGAGGTATGGTGTCCGCCTCAAGTACTGGAGGTCCCGGGTTCAAGCCCCGGTGAGGACCGGGATTTTTTCACATAGACTTGTAGTAACAAAATTTCCCCTGGTCTCTGGGTAGTGAGATCGGACGCCTGTGTGTATTGCTGCGCACGTAAAACATCCCTTAGCAGTTGGAAATCGAAAAAGAGTAGCCTAGCGGTGCTGCCAGGACAAAATATTGATTTAAAAATCTACCCAAAGTATTTCAGGATCCTTGCCGGTGCTACAGAGTTTGTGCACTGAGCTGAGTTTCTTCAGACTCAGGCTTGAGTTAGGAGTACAACGGAGCACTTATGGGTTACACCAGTGTGCCGTGATGTTGATCCTTCGACTAAACTAAACTAAACACACATCAAGGGTATGACATAGTGATCTATACCGATGGGTCAGTGGTGAGAAAAAAAGACGGAGTGGTTGGGGTTTCATTGCTAAGGCTAATGGAAGATTCTTAAAACAGGAGAGTCTGGCATATGAAACTATGACCTCCAGCATGAGAATGGAGGTGGAAGCAGTCACAACGGCATTCCTTTGATTAGAGAAGACCACTGCAACACACACTGTATTCATTACGGACTCAAGGAGTATGCTTAGTAAGGTAGAGAAAGGAATATTTCTTGTGGAATGGCTCACCTCGCTTCAGAGGTCACAGATTGTAGAATTGTGTGGATTTTTTGCCCTCACCATGCAGGGGTGCGGGGGAATGAACAGGCTGATAGGCTGGCAGGGAATGCACCTCTTGGTGGTAAATTGCCTATGGACAAGGCAGAGGTGGTCGTGCGCCTGTAAGACCAGATGGAGAAGGTGGGGGAACAGACTGAGAACCTGTATGTAAAAAGAATGAGATTGCGGGGGATTGGTGGGGTTCTAGTAGCATCTCAAAACCGAGAGGGAAGACCAGGAGAACTTTCAATCAGATAGTGGTGGGAATGATTAGTAAAGTGATTCTTTGCTGGCTGTTGATTGAGGGGACGGGGTGCGTATGGGAATGTCCCGAGTGCAGTGATGTCAGTACTTAACTCAACTCAACTCAGCTCAACTCTGGCGGTAGGATTGCTTCATAAAGTTAAATCTGATGCTGGCAGTGCATAGCAGTAATCGTTTCTCCAATGCTAGTGAAGGAATGTTTTAGTTCTTTCTCTTGTATGCGTTAAAATGTAAAGATTACCAGTTCTTTTAGGGTATGATTGGTGAATGGAGAAGTTATATCAATAGATTCCATGAGTTACTGGTCCACAGCAACCAAAAGTTCCACCAGTTCAAATGTGTCTTTTGGTGTTTTGGGGTCAAATGAGTGTTGAACTTATTTTAGTATTTCTGTGACCATTTTGCGTTCCAGTATTTGGCTGAATTAGCCAAGGACAGAGGGATCTGCTTCTTATTCTTTGTTCCTCTTTTGAGGGAACTCCGTCACACCTTGTTATGGACATGAAAGGTCAGTGTGTCCATCTTAGGCATGCATCTGTGTCAAGTTTGCTTCCCCTAGACAGATTCCATCCAAGTTAATGGGCTCTATCTACCCAATGGTAGGTTGTCTTTCCTAACAATTTTGCCTGGGCAGCAGCCTAAAGGCCTGCTCTTTGCAATTTCTAACTGCTGTGGGATTGTTAAAAGTGTACAATGTGCACACTGAGCCTCCTGTTTTTGTCCCTTATATAAGAGAGCTAAATGTCATATCTCACTACCCAAGAGATCAGGGAGTCTGATGGTATCATTATATACATATGATCCTTGGTTGTCATGGTAGCTCACCGATGCATTTATCATTAAGAAGTGACTGGATTTACTTCCTCGTTGGCATCTAAGTCTTTTGAATCGTTTAATTTCAAATAGGACTCATTATGTTGAATAATATAAGCTCATTTATTTCTGCAGTATGCACCTGATGAGATACACTGAAATATGCCAGGCAATAGTTCATTTTCAAAATAACATGGTAAAATGTTTTGAATCTGCGGATAATTAAAACTAAGTTCAAACTCAAAAGATATATTTTATAAACATTGGAAATCATACCAGTGTAGATACGAAATCAAAAGTGTAAGGAACAATTTATAGCCAGTCTCAAATAAATATAAGGCCCTACTACAGTTAGTAGGCAAGGTGAGCATGGACGACTTTCTGGCTGCAGGTTAAACATCATGTCTAGAAGTCCGTGGGGAAAATGGAATGAAAACATAATGGATTGACAACACTTGAAACCCTTGATAAATAACAAAGGAAAAATAAATAAACACATTTAAACAATAGAAAAATCACTACTAAAGTCAGAGCCTAGGTAAAATACACAGAAGCTAATAAAGAAGTTAGAAAGCAGACAAGGGTGAATAAAAGACAATATTTATATATATTGTTCCTTTACTTAATTTGTATATTAAAAACATAAGGAATTCTAGAGAAAATATGGACATGGAACAACATCACTTTATAGTTTTAAGAATAGAAATACTCAACTTCAATATACTGACGACAAAGTATCAACATTAGAAATGGGAATTGACGATCTAATAAAGTCACGGCAAGAATAAAGTGGCAAACAAAACTTGAATCTACATGCAACAAAAGCACAAATTATGTCTTATAAATATGTCCACAGAGAGAAAATACCAGAAGTGAGCAGTTTTGAAGATCTAGGTTCACAGCTAATGAGTGATGGAAATAGGATAACAGAAATTAAAAGAACACACACTGTTCTGCAAAAACTAAAATAATCAATGCCTGTATGGACTGGAACAAACAGAAGACCAAAAGTCTCAGTACTTAGAGCATGCATACTTCCTATGATAATATACAGGTCTGAAACTTGAGAAAAAGAGTGCTGAATTGAGTTCAGTCATGAACCAACATCATTGAACTCTGGGCATTCCCAAAAGTGCTCAGTCATTATCTTCAACAGCCAGAGGAGAGTTCCAATACTAATGGTGCCCGTTACAATCTGATTATATGTCCATCTTGCTTTACCTCTGAGTGACAACTGTCTACCAGATCCTCTGACCACCCTCTGCTGCCACATTCTCTCTAGACCATGATACTCTATCCATTCTTCTGCATTGTTCACGCGCTCCCAGAGGGCCTTCACCACATCTGCCTTATCATGCATCAAATCACCCCTCAATGATGCAGCACCAGCCAATCTGTCTGCTTGTTTATTTCCAACCACACCAGAGTGTCCTGGAGAACAGATCCAGCAAATGCTCACAACCCGCGACACCTGAATTGATGCATACCATTCAGCACAATGCATGCCAGTCTTCACCTTTGTCAGCATCCTTTGTGAATCAGTCACAATCATGACATGTATATACAGTTTGTTCTCCAACCAGTGGAAAGCCCCAGTAACTGCCACCACCTCCATTTTCAGACTTGAGGTTGTGGTGTCATATGCCAAGCTCTCCTTTACTAAACAATGGCCATTGGCTTTTGTTATGAATCCCCAGGCACTTTTTTTGGTCTCTTAATACAGAGCCATCGGTATAGATAATCACATCCCCAAGACGAGAGTAGTCTTGAATTAACTGCTGAATTTCTAAGAAAAAGAGTGTTGAAGTGCTACATAGAACCTGTACTTTTGTATGGATGTGAAACATGGGTAATGATGAAAATCCAAAGAATACCACGGACAGACAGAAAAACTCATGAGCAAGTCTGAGATGAAACACATTAAAACCATAAACTGATTACAGAAATTACTCTTAGACTGTCAAGATTTTTGGGGCACCTTATGGAAAGAAGTCTTGTATTGATTCTCATTCAACAGTATGAGTGCGGGTCATTCAGAAAGCAATGGCAAACTGTTAAAAGAGTTAGTTGCATATCCTTTACAGGATGTCACAGTCAACACCAGCATTTTTTGCTGTTGTGATGTCTTGGCAAGTTTACGTTCAGTAGTTTGCCATTGCTTTCTGAACGACCGACCATTTCCTGAAAAACTGCGTCCGTAACCGTAACCTTCGCAAAGGAGTCGGCAAAAAGACACGAACGTCAGGACAATAATAAAATTTATATCATTACAGAAGGTTCTCAGACAGGCTGTGGAGAAGAGAAAGACCACGTCAATGGTGGATTCAGGATGTGGAATATAATTTACGCATTACAGCAACAGTCTGCAGGAATCAATCGGGCATACAAAAGAGAAACTGAAACTTCGAAAGACTTGGGCTTGGGAGAAAATTGTTCTATTATTTCATTATTATTATCTACAAAGAACAAGCCACTGAGAAGATAATGAAATACATTACCTGCCCATATTCTTCCATGTTTTAAAGAATTCGCTTGCTTATTATGGGAATATTGCTTGCCAGTGTTTGTTTGACTGGTTCTCCAAATCCAGCTAGAGAAAAGTGAGGACAATAATTCAGGTTTCTTTCTGCCCCTCCCTTTCGTCAACCTCACAAACAAGTCGTCTGCACAACAAACAAGTATGGCGGGTACGATTCTGATTACTTGGCATCGATTACGCGTTAGTCACCTGCGTGTTACTTGCTCGATACACGCGGACACAATATTGTTACTGTTGAAGTCAGAAATAAATCAATAGCATTGATTGGGGTATGATAGTGTCCATAGGAATAGTCTATGGAATGCTATGCAGGAATTTGGAATACCAAGGAAGTTAATCAACATGACCAGACTATGCATGGAAGATACTTATAATATAGTAACATATAAAGGCAGGAAATCAGACCCCTTCCACATAACATCTGGCTTGAAACAGGGTGGTGATGCACTATCGCCGCAACACTTCAATCTGGCTCTAGAGAAAGTTGTAAGGAAGGTAAAGGAGGAATGTGATGTTGGTGGAACATCCAAGCTGCTTGGTTATGCAGATGATATAGATATTATAGGGCAAAGTGAACAAAAGACATTGGAAATATTGACTCACTTAAAGGAAAAAGCCCAACAGATGGGGCTGGTTATCAACCAAGATAAGACAGAATATATGGTAATTTCAAGAGACGGAATGGCTAAAAACTCTGGCCACATACAAATAGATAATATGACCATTAAAAGAACGGAAACATACAAATACCTGGGTACAATCTTCAACTGCTCCAACATCATAAGGGAAGAAATACAAACTAGAATCAATTCTGGAAATAAGATATACTATGCACTACAACATCTACTAAAATCAAAGGCGCTATCTCGTAAAACCAAGATCACAATATACAAAACACTGATCAGACCAGTTGTGCTGTATGGCTCTGAAACCTGGAGTACAACGAAAGGAGACGAAGCCTTGTTACAAACCTTTCAGAACAAAATTTTAAGACGCATCTTTGGACCCATTAGGGATACACAAATTGGAGAGTGGAAAAGAAGAAGTAACAAAGACATTTATGATCTGTTTAAGTCCCCGCTAATCACTGGTATCATGAAGGCTAATAGACTACAATGGCTGGTGCATATAGAAAGAATGGAAGATAATAGGGAAACAAAACTCGCTTACACTCAGGAAATAAATGACCGTAGACCCCGAGGTAGACCAAGAAGGCGGTGGAGAGATAATACATGTACAGACCTACAAGCACTTGGAATCAACGACTGGCAAGAGAAGGTCCACCAGAGAGACGAATGGAGACGGATTGTATCTGCAGCAAAGAACCTCAATGGCTCGGAACGCTGAAGAAGAAGAAGAATTGATTGGGGTACATAGAGGGAGAGGAAAGAAATGGATATTAGATGACACGGCAGGGAATATAAACATGGACAGTTATAGTGGCTACATTGTGAAGTTCTCGTTAATAGATGTCGACGTGGAAAGATAATAACTTTAATAGTGTAATTAATAGTTATGAATATTTCATATTTCCCCTCAAAGGTTTCCCCAATATTATCATATACATCAAAGATTGTTCAATCTCAGAAGACTGAAAGCTAAAACCAAAACTAACAGCGACACCGTAAGAGGGTTCCTGTTTGCTGATGATTGCGCTCTATATGCCAACTCAGAGGCATACATGCAACACATTGTTTCAGTTTTCTCATATGCCTGTGCCAACTTTGGGTTCAATATCAACTTGAAGAAGGCTGTTATTATTAATGTTGTTTGTCCATCAAGAATCATGATGATCACCCATTTCATCCAGTGGGGTTGAAAGCATGGAGCCGTGAGTTCTAAGGTGTCTGGTAAGGCCTATTTTGACTCGAAATGTTCTTTGACAATGCGGGCAAAGAATGCTTGACGTTCCAGGAGGAGGATCTCCTGCAGTGGTTTTTCTGTCCAGCCTTTTTTTCACAGCTCTTGCAGTTCTGTTTGCTTCACAAGTGACTGCACCCTAGTGTAATGATGTACGCCACGAATTTCGGTCTTTGGCAGCAGTTTCCCATGTGTCGTGATGAATTCCAAAAGCTTTTAGTGAGATCTTCAGAGTGTCTTTAAAGCGTTTCCTCTGGCCGCCTTGGGAGAGTTTACCACAGCGCAGCTCGCCGTAAAACAAATTGTTTAGGGAGACTGATCTGGCATGCGAGTCAAGTGACCAGCCCAGCGAATCTGATTCTTCATTAGTAGAGTGTGGATACTGGGCATGGACGCTCTTTCTAGGACTTCAGTGTCTGGGATCTTGTCTTGCCATTTAATTGTCAATAGCTTCCTAAGGCAGACTGTGTGGAAGTGGTTTAATTTCCTAGCGTGTAGCTGATAAACAGTCCAGGTTTCACAAGCATATAGCAGTGTGGATAATACAAATGCTTTGTAGACTTTCAACTTTGTTTGCAGGCTTATTCCATTTCCGTCCCACACATTCATGTACAGTCTGCCAAAGACTGCGCTGGCCTTAGAGATTCTTGCATTCACTTCGTCATCATTTGTGGCAGCTTGGGACACAGTGCTGCCAAGATAGGTGAATTTATCCACAACACTTAGTCTATGACCATTCACTTTGATATTCGGCAGGGTGTGATTAATCCCTGGAGCTAGCTAGTACATAACTACAGTCTTCTCAGCGGCCACCCCCCCCCCTCCCCGGGCAACAGCTGTGACAGGCTGGCTAACCAGGCGTAGGTAGCCGATTCGGCCTCTAAGTAATCGGCGAACTAGGGTATGCCTACCCAGCATGTAAAGACAGGATTCGGCAGACTGCGCGGAAGAAATCATTGATGATTCAACGGGCAAGACGGCGTTTACCGGCAAAAAGTTGTGGAACGTACTGAGCACGGCAAGGCACGTAGAGCGCCCTGGTCATCCATTGCAATTGTATTCGTCTCCATTCGTCTTGACTTATCTTACCACTGGATTCAGATGGGCTCTATCCAGAGTGTAGTCGACGAATTGCGCAACTCTTCCTCACTGTAATCCAATTCATCGCACAAGTCATTCTTCATCCAACTTCATATATCACCTTCAAGCCCAGTGGCGAGCGGCGAAGCGGCAGGCGTGGGTACGCTGGCAGTCGTGGTCGCAAACCTGCACATAGACGGCTCCGTCCATATGGTCGTCTTCTACTGACCGGAGCAGCAGTGGGATTCAGCAGCCCTCTGAGCGATTGAGCAGCCATCTATAGGAACGCACTGTTCTCCCCCATAGCATGAGGAAGGGGCTAGAAAAGGTGCCCTAAACATTGCCTACTCCATCATTACCTAACCAACTGCCGCGGTTGGTGGGTAAGAGTCTGCTGTCGACATACAAGTAAAGTAAAAACAGGTAAAGCAAAATAATGTTCCCTTAACCCTTAACCATCGGAACTTGGAACGTACGCACCCTACTTGATAGAGACGGCGCGTCGCGCCCAGAGAGACGAACAACACAGACTGGGAGAGAGTTGGGCAGGTACAACATCGACATTGCAGCCTGGTTGGTCTGGTTTGTTAGTTGGCTGGCTGGTTGTTTGGTTGTTTAGTTTGCTGGCTGGCTGGTTGGTTGGTTGGCTGGCTGGCTGGTTCGCTGGCGCTGGCTTGTTGGCTGGCTGGCTGGTTGGTTGGTTGATTGGTTGGTTGGTTGGTTGGTTGGTTGTTTGGTTGGTTGTTGTGAATCCGATGGAGAACCCAACCTTCAGTCGGCAGTATTGTCCTTCAGGTCACATGAGCACTCCAAAGGGCTTGCAACTATCGAAGTGAGATTGGGGTCGATACTCTTCTCCCGACCATCTCCATAAAGTACCATCGCCATCAAGTACCATCTCCCTCAAGTACCATCCACATCAAGTACCATGTCTCTCAAGTACCATCCACATCAAGTACCATGTCCCTCAAGTACCATCCACATCAAGTACCATCTCCCTCAAGTACCATCCACATCAAGTACCACCTCCCTCAAGTACCATCCACATCAAGTGCCATCCACATCAAGTACCATCACCATCAATTACCATCTCCCTCAAGTATCATTTCCATCAAGTATAATTTCCACAGGAGCAGTGTTGCTGATCTCTCCTTCCCATCTCCAATCCGAACTGATCCAAGGTGATGGTGTGAGATGGCGAAACATGACAGCCCACGCTTATCGGCATGGCACATGATGATAATGATAGCGTAGAGACTAGAGCACATCTCCAATCAAGTATCGATTGGTCTATAGAACAATTAATCTAGCACCATATGACAAATATGCCTTCAGGTGCGTAAAGACGTTCTTTGCCCTTGTATATATACTCATACACATTTGTAGGTTCTCTCAGAGTTCGTTCGTGCACCGAGCTGAGATTTTCCTTGTGTGATCTGTGCGAGTAGACCGAAGCACTTATGGTGATATCCGTATGCTATACAGGTGAAGCCGGCTTCGTGGCTTAGAGGTTATGACTTTTCTCCGTAATCTCGTATACTCTCGTGGGTAACGTGATGACGGTGAGAATCAGCAGTGGTTCGAATCGCATCGGTATGTGAGCCGGCCGCTCAGAAAGCAATGGCAAACTACTGAGCATAATCTTGCCAAGAAATCAACATACAGCTGAAAGATGCTG
Organism: Cepaea hortensis; assembly: GCA_963921405.1. Classification (NCBI taxonomy): domain Eukaryota; kingdom Metazoa; phylum Mollusca; class Gastropoda; order Stylommatophora; family Helicidae; genus Cepaea; species Cepaea hortensis. Next base: position 153,373,213 of record OY992876.1, read on the forward strand.
GTGTTGACAGCAATGTCCTGTAAATGATATGCAAAATACAGGTGAACCTTTACTGTAAGTTTACAAAGCCAATCCAAGCCATGTTTGTGGGTCACATGCTTAAGGAGCTGTGGCGTCTACTTCCATGGGGATGAGTGACTTAGAGATGCGATGTTTACACCAAGTAGATGAGTGACTTAGAGATAGGACGTTTACTCCACGTAGACGAGTGACTTAGAGATACAGCGTTTACTTACAAGAGACGATTTCACTTATAGATCAGTGTCTATCTCTAGTAGGCTGTTTGACTTAAAGATACGACGTCTACCTCCAGTAGACAAGGGATTTAAATATATAGTGTTTGCCTTTAGTGAACAAGATGTTTAGAGATATGATGTTTCCCAAAATGGGATGGATTGTCTTATAGATTCGGCGTCTGCTGCCCTCTAGGACAGGGGTCCCAAAACTTTTTTCACCATTGGCCAGATAACTGACAAAATTACGAGCTCGGGCCGCATAATCTTTATGTACAATACTTGCAAGCCAGAACGAAAGCTCTGGGGAAAAGATGAAAAACTAAGTTTAGCATTCCGTGTTAATCATGGGTGAGTGGCGTGCAATGCACAAAATACAAAGACAACCAACATTTATATCAACTTAAAAAAGTTATCAAAGAAAGCAACGTTAGCAAAAAGATAGTTACATCAGACCTAGTGTGCGTATATCCGAATCTCACAAACTAAGCACCAAAAACGTTAATGAGATTTGAGAAACTAACGTTTGGCTTCCAAGATATAATCAATGTTTGGTTTGGAATTGCTGCATCCAATCAAGAGAATTGCTTTCAAATGTTCATCAGTCAATCTCGTTCTATGTGTTGACTTCAAAATTTCATTTGTGAAAATATTTGCCCCAGACATAAGTTATTCCAAAGACTGATGCCATACCAGCGGCAAATGTCTTCAGTTTCAGAAACTCAACATCAGGTAAGCAGCGGCAAAAATTCGACAAGATTTCTTTCTCTGTCTTCTCTTTCAACAAGGCATTTGCTTACAAATTAATTAGCTCCAACTGTAGTTCAACTGGCACATCATCAAGGTTACAATCAAATGTATTCTGGAACAGAAGAATGTCACCCTCAGTTCTGTCAAGATCTGAAAATCTCTCCAAATAAATGCTTCTTCAAGTCACGAATAAGTTTTCTTCTTCGGAAAATCGAGGTTGACATCTTCCGCGATTGGAGCGCAAAGCTCTTTCAAACAGTGAAAGTGAGAACAATAGTCTCCTTCCAGTTGTGCTTCAAACAATGATAGCTTTCTCAGAAATCCTTTGATGATTATGTAGAGATAACAGACGAGGTTATTCTTTCCCTGAAGTTTTAAGTTCAGTTCATTCATATGGGATGTGATGTCAAGCAAAAATGGCAACTTTGACAGTCAGGTAGGATCTGACAGCTGTGGATCAGCTCTATTTTTTTCAGTGAGGAAAAGATATATTTCGTTTCGGAGCTTGTGAAAACGAAACAAGTATTTACCTCAGCTGAGCCACCTCACTGATGTGTGGTAAGGCAAGTCACAAAACTCGGAATCAATTTCTTGAAGAAAATTCTGGAACTGACGGTGATTGAGTGCATGTCCCCGAATGAAGTTTACAGCAGAAACGACTGGTTTCAGTTCATAAGAAATATCTAAGTCTTTCCCAAAGAGTGTCTGTTTATGTATGATGCAGTGTATGAACAGAGCGCCCGGAATTCATCCAACTGTGTCCTGATCTGCCCCATCAGACCATTCCTCACTCCAGCTATGTTGTTTCTCCATCAACTGTAACACCTCGAAGCTGATTCTACTGAAGGTTATAGTCTTGCAAAATTGTTTCCACTTCCACGAAAATGCTTTTTCCAGTTGGTGCTCCATGTATGCTGCAAACGGATGCCAACTCTTCCGTTATCTGAAAGTCCAAATTGACGCCACAAATGAACACGAAAAGTTTGATGACGTACTCGAGAGATCAGTAGATTCATCCAGAGCCATAGAATACCACAACAAGTTCCTAGCTTTCTCGTGTATCTGTAGCACTATGTACTCTCCAAGTTCTTCTGTTCTCCGCACAACTGAACTTGCCGAAAGGCTGATAGTTCCAAACAAATTGACTTTCTCAGAATACAAGTCATTTGCTGCTTCCATCATTCACTTTTTGATGAAGTTGTCATCAGTAAACGGTTATCCTCATTCTGCCATCTTATGGACTATTTTGTAACTTGTACGAGTGACAGATTCATTTTCAGCAAACCTTCTCGTGAAGTTTCTTTATGTTTCTAAATCACATTTCATGGACTCATATTTATCAGAGCATAACTTTCCAGAAAACTTCTAATACGCTGATAGATGTTTTGTTTCATAGTGACGCCGAAGATAATAATCTTTCTAAACGACAACACTTTCTCTGGTTTTCTTGTCCTTTGTTTCCACAAAGAAGTACTTTACTTCCCATTCTTATTTGAAAACGCGACACTCTGCGTCTACTTTTCTTTTCTTAGTAACCATAATGAAGGGTGAAATAAAAGGGATCTGACAATGAAAAAGACATCGGATTAGAAACATAATTAAAATCCTATTGAAACACAAGAAAAGCAGAGTATTAGGAGTCACTGTTGAAGCTACGGCTCACCAAAGGTATATATAAAGTTTATAGGAACCTTTGGAAATAGAATATATCACATTATAAGGTTTGCAAAATATATCAATAGGTCCAGCCTAAATAAACAGCCTAGAGCAGTGTTTTTCAACCGGGGCTCCGCCTAAACAGACTGAAATCGTCTAAATGCAACATTTCTGCCCATCTGGTTTATTACATAAAGTAGGAAAGACACTTGGATCATCGCATAAAGTTCATTGAGCAACGTAAAGATGTGCGTAAGGATCTGCTCCAGCAGAAAGGTTGAAAACACTAGCCTAGAGACCAGCTAGATTAACACTTTGATCGAGGAATTTTTCTGAGCTGGGGATAATATTTTCGTAATAACACGAGGCTTCTAGGGCATTTTTATGCGATGTTTGCTACTTTATTGCCTCTATTCACACTTGTAGTTCACTTACACATCACTGTCAAACAAAGAAATCCGTGTTACATACCTATGAAATGGATGACAGGAACAAAGAAGTAAATATTTCTGGAGAGTCGGATCTGTGCTGACAGCTGGACGAATCTGCGGGGCGGGAAAGATGCTTGTTTGAGTGTGTTGCCATTGAAACCATGGTAACGTCAGAGCGTAGGTAGCTACCACGAGTCAGGGAAGGACTTGGAATGGCACGAAATAAGCAAACATTACAATAAACAAGAAAATATAGATACAATAATTTAAAACTGAAAATAGTAAATTTAAGGCACATTGCATCCAGGAGGTGAAGAAGATCTCTTATTATTCTAAATATAAATTGTATCACAACATCCCGGGTTTCATACGTTTTATCAAGCAAATTCGAGTACCACCGGCGGGCCTGATGAACTGACGTCGCGGGCCGGATCCGGCCCGCGGGCCGTAGTTTGGTGACCCCTGCTCTAGAAGACGGACTGGTCTAGAGAAACCGCCTCTACCCTAAAAGGAAGGATTGACTTAGAGATACGGTGTCTACCTCCAGGGGAAGGACTGACGCAAGGAAACCACGTCTACCTTCCTCGAGGGTACAACAAGACTTAAATATACAGCATACCTCCCTCTATGGGCCGACGTGACTTGGAGTTGAGTTGAGTTGAGTTAAGAACCGACATCACTGCACTCAGGACATTTTCATACGTGCTCCGTCCCCTCGTTCAACAGCCAGGGAAGAGTCATGCTACCAATCGTACCCACCGCTATCTGATTAAAAGTTCTCCTGGTCTTTCCTCTCAGTTTTGAGATTCTTCCAGAACCCCTGCCGATCCCGCGAAATTTCATTCTTTCCACATTTGGGTTCTCAATCTGTTCCTCCGTCTTCTCCATCTGGTCCCACACCACCTCCCCCTTGTCCATGGGCAATCTACCACCACGAGGTGCATTCCCTGCTAGTCTATCAGCCTGTTTATTCCCCCACATCCCTGCATGGCCTGTGCAGAATATCCATACAATTCTCACAATTCTGTGACCTCTGAAGCGACGATAGCCATTCCACATTCCTTTCCCCACCTTACTAAGCATACTCTTTGAATCTGTAATGAATGCAGTGTGTGTTGCAGTAGTCTCCTCCAGCCAACGGAATGCCGTTGTTACTGCCTCCACTTCCATTTTCATGCTGGAGGTCGTAGTCTCTTATGCCAGGCTCTCCTTTTTCAAAACACGTCCATTAGCCTTTGCAATAAAATCCCATCCACTACGTCTTTTTCTCACCACTGACCCTTCGGTGTAGATGGCTATGTCGCCTTGATGTGTGTTATTCTGAAACAGCTGTTGTGCTGACCCAGTGTTATTATTACATTGTGCCAGTCCGTCATGTCATCCCGGAACTTCAACCCACTCTCTTTCAAGATTCTCGTATATATTCCCATATGTGTGGCACGTTCACTCATCTTGGGTATTTATGATGCCCATGTTAAACATTGCCTCAATGAGTCATGTATTATTGATTATTTTTCATGTGTTTTAATGCTTATTGTTCTTTTGTTGTCAAAGAATTGCTTCATAAGAGATGTTGAATGAAAGAATGTATGAGAGGAAATAGTGAAGAAGGGCAGAATGTCAGACGGGCCTGCGTGCCCAATTCTTAACCCTTTGAAAATAAAGATTTTCGTTCGTTCGTTCGTTCGTATAGAATCGTATCTATAAGTCAATCTCAATCCGTTACCTAGCAGTAGGCACGCACCTTTAAGTCATTCCGTTTCCATAAGGAGGCAGATGTCGTATCTCTAAGTCATGCCGTACCCAGAGGGAGACAGATGCTGTATCTCTAAGTCATGCCGTACCCTAGAGGGAGACAGATGCCGTATCTCTAAGTCACGTCGGCTCATAGAGGGAGGTATGTTGTATATTTAAGTCATTACGTTTCCAGAGGGAAGCAGATGCCGTGTCTCCGAGACACGTCGTATCCTAGAGGGAAGCATTCGCTGTATCTCCAAGTCACGTCAGGTGTGTGATCTAGTGTAGTTGTGGATTGTTCCTGTCGTTGGCTGGTTTTCTACACACCTGAATCTTCGTATTATTGTTCCTTGTCTATAGCGTTGTTACAATCACTGTCGAGATTAAATACCGTGCATTTGTTTTGTAGCTGCTGTGGTGTGTCATTGTGTGTGTTTATTCTCGTAGCTAGAGAATAAGCCAATACTGTCTGCGGGAAATCTCGGGCATGAACATAGTTTGTTGTGTATTGTTTGTTCTGTTTACATTGATGTACTGTTTAGTTTAGAGTTGTATGTTATTTGTTTGGTAGTATAAAATTACAGTAGACGGTACTACCTGGTTTCTGTTAGCGCCGAACGTTGGGCGGCGCTTACCAAACCCGACACCCCACATTGTGCCAACGGCTTCGGGCGGAAGAGCGCAATTGGGAGGGTACAAGCCTTACCCTGGTGCGAGGAAATGCAAGCTAAAGACAAAATTGTCATGGCAGGGCAGACCAGGCCCTAAGCCTTTGTTGGCGACTGGTCTAGGATCGAAGCTCCGACAGGCGGACAGTTAGAGCATTGCTTTGCTGATCCGGCAGCTTCTGCAGCTTGTCTTGTTCCAGATGTAGGGGTGTTACCTTTCCTCTGGAGTGAACTAGGCAGGCCGAGAGAGGGATCATGCTGCATGGGCAACACATGATCTCTATATTTTAGCCCAGGCTTTGTGCTATGGAGATTCTTGGTATTAAGTGGCAAGACAAAATCACAAATACTGAAGTATTGGAAAGATCAGGTTGTGTGACAGTTTATTCCATGCTCAGTCTTCGTAGACTTAGATGGATAGGACATCTTCGGAGGATGGATGATGGTAGAATACCAAAGGATATCTTTTTTGGTGAATTACAGATGGGTAAGAGATCTCAGGGTCGGCCTCTACTACGATACAAAGATGTGTGTAAGCGGGACATGATTGATACAGGCATTGATAATGCACATTGGGAGCAAGTCGCCGCTGAACGTGTTGCATGGAGGGCAAATATCAGAAATGGAATAAAGTCAAAGGAGAAAATTATTGCAGAAAAGTCACACACCAAGCGTTTGAGACGTAAGATGGTGCATGATGGTGGAAATGACCACGTGTTCAGATGCACCCACTGTGAACGGACATTTACAGCGCAAATTGGCCTTATCAGTCACACTCGCTACCGCCATAGTTAAAAGTTATTATGCCATTTTAAAGCACAAACTATCGTCTGTCAAGACGGCAAGGTGCCAATGGGGAGTATAAAATTCATCGTGGAGCAAACACAACATGAGGTATCAGATCGTCAGAAGTTGATCCTTCCATATTCATTACAGTCTATGGGGCTAGCCATCTAGTGTCTTCTGTGGTACATCGGTACCATGTACGTCATCATCATCATCGTGGAGTGAATTGCACTGCACTGTTTCTTAAGCCTGTAGCTCAGTACATCTGACTTTGACGAGCATTGTTTTCGGCTATACTTTCCCAGGCCTTTGACTATCCCCGGTCTATCTATAAGGCCGCCGGCTTGTATCTCTCTGTCTGGTTCTTACTCCTTGACCTGTCCGCCATGGGAGACCCTACAAGAAGCTGGGTTAACTTCGGCTTAGATTATGGGGTCATAATTGAAACACGAAAACCCCCTCAACCTCTTCAAGATATAGACACTACAGTGGGAGACCATATACTTAAAGACACGTATTTACCTATGAAAACATCCCCCTTCTAATTCACCGCTATGTGTGCTAACCTGACGGCCACCCAGTCCTCGCGAGCACGGACGTCATGCACTGGGTGCATTTTGTTCCGTTCCCCTCTCACTGCACCTTTTTTGTCTTGGCCGGGAGAAAGCCAGCCTCTTTCTCTCGGCTGATAAGCCTCTGTCGCAACTTACTTCAATGTTTAAACACTGCAACCTAATGCCTAGTAGGAACGTTAATTTGATAAAATACCCCACAATTCCTCTATGTGGGCATCGATGGGCAAATGGCGCCGTAATCCTTCCAGGTGTGCAAAGTGTCAGGACTATCACATTTTGTAGACTTGAGTGCAAGGAGGAACAAGTGGTCAGTTTTTCCATCCCGTAGAGAAAGTCGAAGGCTGACAACGAACGTGCTCCGATTACGCACATATCTTTTTCAGCGTAACGTCCTAACCATTACATCAACGGGCTGGTGCAGTTAAAGCTGCGAACAAAACGGCGGAAGACAAAGAGAAACCATGTTATAAACCAATGACTTTCCACTAACTGTGTAAAGTAAAAAGGAGCTGTGGAGCTACGTAATCATCCTCATCAGTTGACAAATCACTTGATGATAATGATGAAGGTGATATGGCTGAGGAAAATGCAAAGAATGTCATGGACAGACAGAAAAACCAGTGAGCAAGTTTTACAAGAAAAAATGAAAACCGTAAACTCATTAGATAAATTAAATGTAGATAGTCAAGATTTTCTCTGCACGTTATAAGAAGAAATAATAAGGAGAACTTGGTGACAACTAGCAAGAGTGAGGGGGAAAAGAACAAAGGGGAAGGCAGAGAAGTAAACATCTGGATGGCTTGTCCGCACGGCATGGTGGGGACAGGAACACTGACAGAGCTGATCCACGACTCTGGTGACCGTGTGAGATGTCAAAACATAACAGCCCACGCTTATCGGTATGCAGGGGCGTCACTAGGGGGGTGCGGGCCGCACCGGGTGACACCATCAAGGGGTGACACCAAAATAAAAAAATTGCAAATTTGACAAAGCAGACATAGCAAAATAACAAAAATTTAACTTTGTCCGAGTTTGTCGAAGTTCTTTATTTATGTTTTATCTGAAGTATTGAAGTTAGGCCTATATTGTTCAATTTGTTTTCTTTCTTATGTCCTTATTAACTTTTTGACTTATTTTACAAACATTACTATATGCGATTATATATGGTACAGGACCACTCGGAAGAAGACCATGGTGAAAGTCTAGAGGGGTGACACTAAGAGTTTACCGCACTGGGTGACACCAACCCCAGTGACGCCACTGTCGGTATGAGACGATAGTGATGTTTTACATATTTTCATTTTCGATTGTATCTTACAATCTTCACATCTTTCCCACTTCCTTGTCTTCCGCTGTATGAGCAAACACATACAATCTTCATATCTTCATGCTGTAAAGGCCTCAGGTTCCCCCCCCCCCCCCTCCCTTAATCTTCTCCAGGCTCGCAAGAAATCGAATACATAATATTATCTTACAAGAATATCGATCGGAATCGCCCTTACGAATAGAAAGGTTAGAGACCAAAGGTCAACTGAGCAACCAGCCGTAAACCGTAACAAGTTATATGTCAACTTATATGAAAATCACATTATGTTTCGTGGACTTCAACTTGAGAAAACTGGCTTAATATTAGCAGAGCGTAACGCTAAACGCTACGGAGTTCGTACTTTGCGCGACGTTTTCGTCAGGGTCGTTTGCAGAAAGTCGCTTTCATCACGGTCCGCCGGATAGACACGATCGTTTGCCATTTCTGCCATTATATACTTTCTTTCCTTTAGTACCTGATGCCTGTAGTGCCCTGTCCTTGTGTCCACCCTTCCATTATTATTCTTTCTAAGCCACTGTAACGTTTAATGTGACAACAGCTTTTCAGTTTTCGCGATATTATGATCTGTATGAGCAAGCTAGTTTTATTTCACATTCAGATCACGTTTAAAAATGGTGTAAAAAGCCAGATGATCGACTTCATTGCACCGGGTTTTATCCACTACACTCGGTCTCTTTCTGCAGGGCGGTCGGCCGAAAGCGTCGCACAAAGCACGAAGTCTGTAGCTTCAGCGACAACCCCCAGGAGTCTCCGAGAAACGTGCACTCGTTAATTAAACGACGCAGCCTTACGAGCCCTGACGAGTGCGGCGTAACTAGCAGGCCACGGAGTCTCCCTTTTCAGATCCTGTAGAATGTCGGGATGCTTCTTCTTCCTGATCCACGTTATTCTAAGAATGGTCAAACCTCTGTATTACATCATGGGCAATACATGGTCTCTACAAATCAGCCTAGGCCTTGTGCATGGAGAGATATAACTATTGCTCCATCCCTGGTCTGGTTGTAATTACGATGCCTTGTTGTGGCGCACAATGTGACAATCTATGGTCTGTCAAGACGGCAAGGTCCCAGTGTGTGTGGGTGGGTGAATGAGTGTGTGTGGGTTAGTGAGTGTGTGCGTGTGTGTGTGTAAGAGTGTGTGGGTGTGTTAATGAGAGTTTGTGCGTTGTCAAAATCCCAATAAGTGCTTAGAGAGTTAATAAAATAAGTAATAGAGCTAAGACAGAGTCTAGCAGAGGACACCAGACAGGAGAGACACCAGCGCTATAAATAGCTTCACTACGGGACACACTTGTGTCAACCAAGGGAGCATTGAGTACAGCTAAGCGAGGGTTTCCCCCAAGACAATGGGAAACTCGCTTCTACGAGTAACCGTGGAGTACCAGGTTACTAGAGTGAGCTGGCCAGCGTGCTGGGTGACTATGCACGCAAGACTCACCAGCGCACGGAGAATCCAACGTCCGTGTTTGAACACGCAATGAGTTGCGCGAGGACAGACCAGGACTGAGACAAGTAGAGAATAGACGTGTTCCTTACGAATGCTATAAGTTTCTAGACAGTAGTGATTGTTAGGCTTTAGATTTCGTTTAGTGTTTAATAGTATCATTATCAGTTCTTCATTGCATCTATGTAACGTACCATGCTGTTTATTGTCAATGAAGTATTCCGCTCGCAGAGCTTGTTTATCGCTAGCTCTAAATAAATTGCATTCCTTTTGCAAATGACACGAGTTGTTATTTCGTGTAGTGCAAAAGTAGGGGAGTCCTGAAAGACCTGTCGCAAGCAAGTTGCCGACATGCGTGCGAGCGCTATCTGCAGCTAAACAGGATGGGGAAACAGAGTGGAGAGCCTTAAAGGACATAACTTACAACACTGCTATGGCAATCCTTGGTCCAGCCCCCCGAAAGCATAAAGACTGGTTTGATGAAAATTTCGAAAACATCAACCAATTGCTGGCCTAGAAACATCTTCTCCCCAAGGCACATTTGAATGACCCGAAGTCAACGTAAAAAAAAGATGCCTTCATAACATTCGGAGAGTAGTGCGGCAGAAACTTCGGCACATGATGGACTCCTGGCTGAGCAACAAAGCTGATGAAATTCAAAGCGTTGCTGACAGACATGATATGAAAAACTTCTACGACTCACTGAAAGCGGTCTATGGTCCTACATCACCAGGCATAGTTCCCCTCCTCAGTGCAGATGAGGGTACCTTGGCCACCGATAAGAAAGAAATCCTTCAAATCTGGGCAGATCATTTCAGCAACATCTCAAATGCAACTTCCTTCTTCGACGATGAAAAAATCAAATGCCTTCCTCAAGTTCCCACTAACGATACACTTGATAGTAGTACTTCACGTAGATTTACCTCCTTTTATTCCGGATTCGAATCAGGAATATTTCCTTATATAGTTCTATGTGACTGTCACCGTCCTAGATCTCTAGGGGAATGAAACTCGGGCTCATACAGGCAACAAACTCCGTTCATATGCAATCTAACATCATTTATTATTATTATGTTACAGTAAGCTGGCGAAGAGAGTTTTCGCAAGCCAGCGATCTGTAAGTTGCATATCACAGGAGTTTACAATAAACATAATTATCACAACAACTCTATCAGCTATCTAACATATGCATAAGACCCCTAAATACACTTGGGTCTAAACTATCAAGTCCCCCTTAAGGTAAGCCCTGTTGCTTCCTCGATGTCCAGTCCGTGTCTGCCTTTCCACACGTGTCGCAATCCGACACGGGTGGTAACTCTCTCTGAGTTTCTCGTGGACCCCGCAATAGGCGGGCCCCATCGGTGTCCACGGGGCTGTGGACACACTGACCGGTCCTTCGAGAAGGCTCTGGATTCTTTGAGCCTTCGAGTGACTCGGTTCTTTCCCTTTAGCTGGAGTTCTATCCCTTCGCTAGTTTCTCTTACTTTTATGTTGGTACCGCCCCTATGTGAGGCTGTGACAGGAGTCCCCCTCCCCCCTGCTTTGATGGGTTATTATATGGTAATTAGTTCTGTACTAATTCTGTCACAGGATCACATAAAGTCGGTGTTTGTAGTTTGGTGGATAGTAAATTGGCAACCTACACATCTGCATCAACAACTCATGTATTCTCCCATACACCACTTCAAGATGATTGCTGAAGAGGTCTCTATCTTCTATGTTCTTAAACATGCTTATCTGACCGAAGTTCCGTGACGTTTCCAGTTGTTCTTACAACCGCGCCCTTCTCACGTATCCATATGATACCAAGATATAAAACTCTGTGTAAGAGAGTTTTAACAAGACAAATGTCTTGGCTATTTAAGTACACTTGCAAATCTTGTCTTGCGTGTGTATTTCGATACATTTTTACTTCCGTATGTTGTATGTTGCTGAATATGTAGTTATGCTGTTGTTTTATCACATCTGACTACGTGTGTTCCTGTTGGCTTGTTAGTGTATTGACTGATATGTTGCTGTTTCTAATAAAGTGACTGTATTTTAATTGTTAGTGTTCAGTTTTGAGTTTGTATAAAGTGTGTGCTCACTGTGTGGTTTAACTCCAAGCGTCACGAGTTGGGATATCCTTTGTCATGAATTACCCAATCTGTGTAATGCATGATCGGGGCATTCCAAACAGTGGCGCTTAGATGTAGTGTATTCAATACTAAACATGTATCAATAATTGAGACAGGTAATACATTTTTACATGAAAGACGCAGACAAATTAAAATAAATACGTTTTGCGTACAATTTGTCCGCTCAGTATATCGCTCTCTCATTTAATCCATTCACTCTGTCATTCATACATCTTTCATACAAAATAGTATTTTGTTAAAATATACAAATAAAGTTAAGGTAAGTCTTACTGCCCTTAGAAAAATGGATTAGGCGATATGTTCCCTTTAAGGTAACAAGTACTTTTTGTACGTGTAATCAAAAAATGGTTTATAACTTAAATAGAAAAAATTGTATAGGAAGAATATTTCACCTATTAGTGACAATACCTGTAATATTATGGTAGAAAATAGACTAGTTACAGGTTGACATATTTTATATATATAATTAAATACAAGTGTCCCCGGGAAGGTTAACCCGGTCAACAAATGCCCGCAGAAGTCGGATGTGTCGGCCTAACGGCGCAAGAACGCAGCTCTGCTGTAAACAGGCACAACGCAATCACATCCGAAAAAAAACTCCGGATGAACGAAGAAGAAATACAAGTGTAGTACATATTAACTAATAGTAAATTAATTAACTAACTAACTAACTCCAACGACGATGTGTGTGTTGTCCTCCTGTTGTCCGTGTGTCGTGCCATCAATGTTAACAGTTAATATAGCTGTCCTTTGCATGTTTTAATCGACGTAGTTCTATTCCGGCTGTTTGCGACGTTTCTTAGCAATAGCGAGTATGCAGTGTTCTTAATCTTTACAAGATGACTGTCAGTTCACTGGTTGAAATCACTTCACATATATTATATATCGCTCGGATTGTTTTTCAAGCCTTGGCCATTGGTAATATGGCTTAATATACTATAGGGTTCTCAAAGTTTCATGTTCGTGAGTGTTATCAGTAGACTATTCACTCGGTTCAAGTTTCAAGTTCGTGCGTGTTATAAGTAGGTTATTCATTTGGGCGTTGATACTTCTGGATGAAAGTTCTATAGTAGGTGTAGAGGTACACTGTTATATGGTAGGTGTAGCGGTACACTGTTATATGCAACAGATTAAAATATCACAGCTTATTATATGGCGAATGATTAATGTGCCTAGTGCTAGTCTGCTGGTGCATTAGTTTGCCGTGACAATATGTCCGCAATAATATTATCAGTACCTTTGATGTGGCGGATTTCAAAGTCGAAATCTTGAAGAAGAAGACACCATCTTGATAATCGATGATTCTTTGGCACACCTTGCTTAAGTACCAGCAGTGGCGAATTATCGGTTAAAACAACAAAATGCGAACCTAAGAGGAACTTAGATAAACGACGCATACAAAAAAGTAGACTTAATGCCTCCAACTCAACTGTGGAATAATGGATCTCAGCCTTTTTAAGCTTCCGGCTGACATAGAGTATCGGATGTCTTACGCCTTGATATTCCTGCATCAGGCATCCTCCAATTGCGATAGCACTCGAATCTGTGGTCAGAATAAAAGGTATATCTATGTTTGGTAATCTTAATACGGGTGGGTTAGAAAAAATTGATTTCAATTTGCACATTACATCCTCTAAGCGGATACTCTTACAAAATTTTTCTGGATGATCTTTTGTCAACAGTTTAGAAAAAACTGATGTGAGTTCCGCCCAGTTTGGTATAAACTTGGCATAATAGTTTATGAGACCTAACAGGCTTCTAACCTGTTTCTTTGTAGTTGGAACTTCTAGGTTGAGAATTTTTGATACGATTCTATCGTCTGTTAATAGTTTGCCTTCGGAAATCCTATGACCTAAGAAGTCTATTTCTTTATAGCCTATTTCAACCTTGGAAGGTTTGATAGTAAGTCCAAAGAGAAGGATTTGATTAAAGACTTGTTGGAGTGTACGTAAGTGAGAAGTCATGTCTGAAGAATGGATACATATATCATCAATATATGATTGCACGTCCTTGATGCCGTGCAATAACAGTCTAGTTAACCTGACAAATGTGGCGGGAGCGTTTTTGAGACCAAATGGAAGATATCTCCATTCGTACAGCCCAAGTGGTGTAGCGAATGCTGTTATATGTCTTGAAGAGGGAGCTAGTGGTACTTGCCAGTAACCTTTAGCTAAATGAAGCTTAGAAAATAAGGATGATTGAGACATATTCAAAATGAGGTCTTCACAGCTGTTCATTGGCTCAGCATCTGTCGTGGTTATAGTATTTAATTTTCTGTAATCTATGCATAACCGAATAGTTTGGTCCTTCTTTTTCACCAGGACAATTGGCGAAGAGTACTGGGAAACAGATTTCTGTATTATTTTATTTTTTTCTAAGTCCAAAATTTCTTTGTCTAAATTTGCTCTATAATGTAAAGGAATTGAATATGGTCTACATTTGATAGGCGTTAGATCTGTCAACACAATTGAATGTGTTATTTTGTCAGTCTGTCCAGGTTTGTTTGAGAAGATAGTTTTATAGTCGTTAAGAAGAGACAAAATGTCTTGTCGCTGCTGTTGCGTCACAGTGTCAGAGATTTGTATGTCCTTCATCGTACTGTCGTCGTTCATAATTGGTACTGGAATTTCTGTATTGTCTACGTCCGTCTGATTTATTACTGACGCTACTGTTTGTAAATTGTCTTCAATGTCCTTGTCGTCGTCGTCGAGACTAATAGTTGTCAATGTGTCGTTAAATTGGTCGTACATGTCATTATCCCATATTGTCTGTACTGCAGATATGTTTTCGTCGTCTTCGTTGTCACAAGAATGAGTCGTTAATGATGCTTCGTTTATCGAGGTGTCATTCAGTTGGGTGATTGTCGTTTCGTTTTCGTTGTCCTTATTGTCGGTCTGGTTATTGTCATCTGTTATCTGCGTCTTGTTGTTCGTGTCACTGTCCTTTCTAGAATAGTACGGTTTTAACATATTTACATGGAATATTTTCAACTTTCCATTCAAAGAAATTTCGTAGTCAACTTCCGAAATCCTTCTTACAACTTTAAATGGTCCCTAGTAAAATGTCTTGATTTGGTTGTAATACAATCGTTTTTGCCCCTTTGTTGGCGTACTGCCTGTACCTAAAACCTTTCTCCTGTAATGATGTTCTGGCCAGTATACAGGATCTAATGATTTTGTCTCTGGTGTCAGTGACCAAATCATAGGTGGAAACTGGTAATTGGGTGTTTACGGGTTGTGATATTATATCTTTGTAAATAGTGAGAGGTCCTCTTGGGTTCGCTCTGTATATCAATTCAAATGGAGAGAACCCCGTACTTGATTGAGGGACTTCTCTGTATGCGAACAGCACCGTTGGGAGAAGTATATCCCAATCGGCTGGATTATCAGCTGTCACTTTGGATAACATATGTTTTAGGTCCCCATTTAATTTTTCGCAAATTCCATTTGCGGCCGGTCGATAGGGACTTGTAAAACATTGTTTTATGCCTAGTAACTTAGTTACCGATTGAGTGGCATTAGATATGAATTGCGTTCTTCTATCCGATATTATCTTCTCCGGAAAGCCAAAACGGGAGAATATCTGTAACAATACGTCCGTCACATCCTTAGAGGAGATAGATTTTAATGGAATCATTTCTGCCCACCTCGAACACAAATCAACGAGTGTAAAAATGTATATATTTCCTTTGTTTGAGATGTGGTTCAACGGACCTACTAAATCAACCGCCACGATTTTAAATGGTCTCGAGGCAGTTGTGGTTGATTGAATTTCTGCCGTAGGGTTTTTTCCTTTTTTGATTAGTTTCTGACAGGTATCACATGATTTACAATGGGTTTTTATGTCTTGGCAAAATTTAGGCCAATAAAATTGGCTCAGGACTCTGGCCCTTGTTTTTTCGTAACCCATATGACCTCCGAAAGGTGAGTCATGGGCTATATGTAGCACTTTATCACGATGTGACTGAGGTAGAACCACTTGCTGTATCGTGGTTTGATCTCTGGTATATAATCTAGTCAGAATATTATTATTTAGTCTAAATGTCCAAGAAGCGTTTTTCGTCAATTTTGGCTTTAATCCTACTAGCCGAAAGTATTGCGAAAGAGTTGGATCTGCTTTTTGTTCTTCTATAAACTCGGTGGTGGTAATATTGGGTGAAATGATTTGTAGCGACTCCTGAAGTTGGTCGTTGTGGGTTTTGTGTGTCATTTGTCTTGTTACTATATTAGCGTATTGTGTGTGTTGTTGCACATTTACAGGCTCAATATTTTGTGGATCGATGGCGTCCTCAGTTCGAGGTGTTAATTTGATGGTATCACTGAAAGATTCAACCGCCCCAGTATTCTGCACCTCTGTGAATTCGTTTCGAATTCCGTCATCGGTTGTCTCCCTTGTGCTTTTGGCAGTTTGAGACACTTATATAGCCCTATGTGACGTCAATTTTCCAGGAACATAACTCATAAATACCAAATAGACTGGGTTTTGGCAATATTACATCCCTTTAATTCTTTTCTTTCTTTCTTTTTTAATAACTGTGCGCGCGCGGACGTGCATGTGAGCGAGTGTGGTAGGGTGACTGTGCTCGTCCTCGGGTTGGGGGAGTTGTTTTGGCGTGGGTGTAAGAACAAGTTGTCATTGTTAAAGTGGCGGTTAAATTATCTGTAGAGGCTATTAGTGGCTTAAACACTGTCATCGTAAGAGTGACAGATCTTCAAATGAAAGACCGTAATATAGTAAGGTGGTGGCGTGAGTATGACAGGTGCCTTGTGATCGGGATGTGTGACGGTTGGTGGTCTAAGGGTAATGTATCAACGGTATTTAAAGGTGCTGGTATGGATATGATAAGCGCCGTATGTCTATTTGGGCATGCCACGAAGTACACTTATTCCTGCAGCGAGGTGTCGTGTGAAGGATCGGGTTAGAGGATTGCTGTTTCTAAGGGCGTTTTTTCAATTGTTTACAAATGTTTTTAAAAGTGTCAAAAGTAAGAGACTGAAAGTTAAAGAATTAAGAAGCGTTAAAAGTTCAAAATACTTTGAGATGTTTAAAAGTTTTAAAAAGTGATAAGCTTTAAAAATTTTAAAAATTAAAAAAAAAATTTAAATTTTAAAACAAGTTTTCAAAGTCAGAAACTTAAAGTTAAAGAAGTAACACGTGTTAAATGTTTAAATAACTTAAGAGGTTAACAGTTTTACAATATTTAAAAAATTTAAAAACATTTAAAAATGTTTATAACTGTGTAAAAAACGTCAGAAAATTAAAGTTAAGCAAGTAACAAGTGTTAAAAGTTTTAAAAATATAGAAATGTTTTTAAGTTTCAAAATTAAAAAAAAAAGTTTTAACAAGTTGACAATATTTTAAAAGTCAAACACTTAAAGTTAAAAAAAAAACAAGTTTAAAAAGTTAAAAATTTAAACAGTCACAACGCGACTGGTTTATAATTCCTTCCCACGCTGTGTTCTGAAGTCGACGGGTTTCACCTCCAATACTTCGAGGTCAGATCGGTTGTATACATCAGACATGTGTCTAGTCAGCAGACTTGACATAATTAAATCATCGATACTATTTCATACTATCCCGTTATGCGCGTCAGAGAACTCGGATTGAATGTCACAAATGTCTAAGTGTGTGTGTTGCGGTCACCAGACTGACCACTGACTTTGCAGTTTGCTTTTAGTGTTATAGTCCCGAAAATGCACCCAATACCTATTATTACCAAGCTGCTCGTTTCTGTCAATTTCAAGGAGGCAACAGTTCTAAGAGCGCAATGGTCATTAATATTTCCTCCCATTTTTCGCAGAAACCACATATCCATTATCATTAGATGTTTCTCAACGTGTCTTCTTATTGCCCACATTTCACACGCCTACTCTACAACAGTATAGACTCTGTGTATCGTTTTATCAACCAATTTCTTTGCCAGGCAGAGAATGTTAAGTGTGTCAAATCTTTCAACAGCGCTGACTTGTGTGGCCCCGTTTAATAAGTTAAATAACATGCTGATGCTTAATTGTTAGTTAGTATCTGACATCGCCGGTTTTCTGCTGACTTGGCAACTTATTTATGTGACCGAACTAATTAGAAAACTATTGGAAGCATCGGAGATGTTGTTTCTAAGACGAATATTGTGAATTCCTTGAAATACCCTTATCGAACATACCACCTGAGCAAGTCATCAATATATTTTACTTATCTCTCCCTCAAACTTACTAGTTGTCGCCAAGGTCTCCAGTTTATGTCTTCTGATCAGCGTCTATTTTCGCTACGCAGTCATCTACAGTATCAGGTATATCTGTTTTGTCTGCCTATGGTATTCTTTGTGTTTTCTGAAGAAAACACATAACCACTGCCGTCATATGTTTCTCAACCTGTCTACTCATTTCCACGTTTCACATCCAGACAAAAGTTCAGGTAACACTTCCACATTCAAAGTAAGAAAAATATGGTAGCCAAATTATTAAAACAAATGTTGGCCAAATACATAAATATATTTTTTCAAATTATAAAAAGTAAGAAAAATTTGTTAGCCAAATGGGAAAAATATTGGTCAAACTTATAAATATCTCCTCCAAACGTATATATTTGTTAGCCAAATGGGAACAATATTGGCCAAGTAAAGAAATATCTCGTCCAAATTTATAAACAGTACGAAAATATGTTAACCAAATTAATAAACATATTGACCAAATTCAGAAATATCTCTACGAAACTTATAAAAAGAAGGAAAATTTGTTAGCCAATTGGGAAAAATACTGGTCAGACTTATAATTGTCTCCTTCAAATTAATAAAACGTAGAAAAATATGTTAACCAAAGTAATAAAATTGTGGACAAAATTCAGAAATATCTCAATCAAACTTATAAAAAAGTAGGAAAAAATGTCGTCACAAGTAAGAAATATCTCATCCAAATTAATAAATATTTCGTCCAAACTTATAAAAAGTAGGAAAATTCGTTAGCCAACAGGGAAAAATATTTGTCAAACTTATAAATATCTCTTCCAAACTTATAACAAGTAGGAACATTTGTTAGCCAAATGGGGACAATATTGACGAAGTAAAGAATCTCGTATAAACTTATAAAAAGTAGGAAAATTTGTTAGCCAAATAGGAAAAATATTGGTCAAGTAAAGAAATATCTCCTCAAAACTAATAAATATATCGACCAAGTAAGAACACGTATTACCCAAACTAATAAAAATGTTGGCCAAATCAAGAAATACCTCAACCAAATGAATAAAAAGTAGTATAATATGTTAGACAAACTAATAAAAAGCTTGGTCAAATTAAGAAATATTTCAACCAAATTTATGCAGGTCTACATGGCCGAATGGATAAGAACGCGTGTTCTTAAACATTCGGTGTGCTGATGCCGAGATTAGCGGTTCAACCCCTACTGCAGACAGTTGGACTAAAACGTTGATCTGTCGTCCTTGACCTTGGGACGTAAATTACAAGTACCTCTGAAGTCAGAGTGGGTTTGTCTGATGGCGAAAGACACTGTTAATATGGAAAGCTAATCCACACACAAAGTGCAGTCCATCACTACTATAAATAGTGTGTATGGGCTACGCTTGAGTTCAAAGCGAGCGAGTGCAACCAAAAAAAACACCGAACAATGTAGGAAAATTTGTTAGCCAAACTAATAACAAGTGGTAGCCTAAATAAAAAATATTTCAAACACTCATAAAAAATAAGGAAAATTTGGTAGCCAAACTAATAAAAATGTTGGCCAAAATAAGAATTATCTCATCTCAACTTAAAAATATATCGACCAAAGTAATAAAATATGTATAAGGATGGACAAACTAATGAATACGTTGACTTGATTGGTCTGCTGCCGTTATACGTCGACCTTCTCAAGTGTTTAGACCGCCATTCAGACCGCTTATGTATAAAACAAGTGTCTTAGAAGTAGGGCTGTACCGGATTCAAATTTTTGAAATCCGGCCGGAGCCGGATTTGGCCGGATTTATGAAGTGAGATCCGGCCGGAGCCGGAGCCGGAGCCGGATTTACAAATAAAAAAATAAAAATAAAATAACATACTACATCACTTGACTTAGGTGAGTGGAGTCACTCGACTGTTCATTACTGCAGTTCATTACTATAGACATGACAATGATGACATATACTCATATTAAATCATTTAAATGTAAAATAATTACATTCACAGTAGAATAAGTAATTAAGTAATATTAAGTTCCATAAGTTCAAGATGAAACATAATACATAAGCACATAATGCTAATTTAGTAATTTTAATTGTTAGTTTTCAGTTTCAGTTTTTAGTTTTCACATTGTTTTCAGTTGGCAAATTATCAGCTCAGTTACAACTCACAACAACAGTACACTGAACAGATTGAATTTATTGAAATACATTCATTTAGTAATTTCACTATTTCAGTCAGTCTTCATTATGGCTGTGAAGTTAAACTCTCAGAGTCAGAAGAGACGAGTTGTATTTCAGGAAAATCAACGTCTCCGCATTTTCTGGTAAAAGGCTACTACGGTGGTCAGTGATAATGTCTCCTGCAGTACTGAACAGCCTTTCCGATGGCACACTTGTAGGTGGTGGTGCAAGAAATACCTGCGCCAGTCTAGCCATGCTTGGAAATCTTTGCTTATTGGCATGCCACCATGAAACTGGATCTGACTGTCGAGTTTGAAGTGGCTCTGACAGGTACTGTGTCACCTCAGTGTTAATGCTGTTGCCTTCGGCACTTGCAGAACGATCTGCGGTGGGATTTTCCTCGACAATTGTGTCAAAACAGCTCCATAGGCTGGACTCGTACTGTGTGGCAGTGCTCACAGAAGTCAAAACACTAGTACTACTACTACTAATAGTAGCTGATGGATCCTGTGGACTGACTGTGTTTGCTGAATCAATAATGGAGTTCGCTGCTAACAGCAGATGGGCTCGTGCATCACTTCTACCACGTTCGGAGAAGAAGCACAGCTTGAATCGAGGATCCAGTAGTGTGGCACAGATGTAAATACTGTTGGATTCAATGTCCGCAAATCTGCTGCTAACAGCTTCAAGCAGGGCTGCTTTCATAGTTTTGATCCCAGCATCACTACCTTCTTTCTGGAGGAAAGCCATGAGTGTTTTCACTAATGGGATCACAACTGATATTGATGCCTGAGCTGCACTTATTTCACGTGTGATTTCTTCAAATGGTGCCAAAGTAGCTACCACATTCTCCGTGACTGCCCACTGTTGTGCCGTTAGCCCAGTTACCGAATCAATTTCAAAATTTTCAACACAGTACAGGCTGATGCTGCGCCGTTGTTCTAACAGACGTCGTAACATATAGAACGTTGAGTTCCATCGTGTTGTCACGTCCTGGATAAGCTGATGTTGTGGTAGGTTTAATTCATTTTGAAGTTCATGCAAACGACTGGTTGCTGAAGAAGAGTGTTTGAAATGTCCTACCAATTTTCTTCCAGTACTGATGATGCCAGCAACATACTTTTGACTCAAAAGACCATCACGCACACACAGCTGCAGTGTGTGTGCAAAACATCCAACACTTGAATAGCTGCCATCACGAAAGCATTTGGCAATGTTGAATGCATTGTCTCTCACAACAACATGGCACTTCTCACGTGCAATTGACCACTCATCCAGCATCATTTCAAAATGTGCAAGCAAGTTTGTGGCCGTGTGATGTTCATCACATGCAGTACAATGGAAGACTACACTGCGGAGAACGAAGGAGTCTGTTAACCAATGGCCAGTGAGGCCCATAAATGACTGAGTGGTGTGTTCAGCTGTCCACGTATCTGTTGTGAATGATATGTAATCAGTGTCAGATATCATTGCTGCAATTTTTACCTTCAGACGTTTACACATGTCAGGAATGATATGTTCAGCAAAGTACTTTCTTGAAGGCAATTCATACCTTTTTTCCATTGTATGCATCAACTCTCTGAAACCTGGTCGTTCCACTACTTGAAAAGGCTCCATATCTATGGCTATCATTCGGGCTACGGCAGCATGAATGCGTTTAGCATTGGGACTGTTGATGTCCCAAATTTTGGCCCGGTCCCATGCCTGAACAATTGACTGCTGGGTACTGCTGCTTGCTTTGTGCAAACACGGTTCCAGATTCATCATAGATGTGGTCGCCAATACACTGGCCTTCAGTGATGCTTTCTTTTCCATCATTTCGTCATAGCTTTTCTTGTGCATCGATCGCAAATGGGTCTGCATTGATGATGTTGAGAAGTCTTTGGGGCGATCTGATCGTCCACGCGATAACTGTTTGTCACACAACTTACATATTACCTTCGCTGAATCATCGTCTTTAACCTTGAAGTAATCCCAAACGGCGCTGTATGACTTAGATTTTGATGCCATTTTATTTTATGGGCAAGACCAAAGAAATTTACGAAAATAAATATTCAAGTCCCACAAACTCATGAAGTAATGCACCATTAAAATTCAAAATGAGTGTTTTTTTCTTAAAATTCTTATTTACATCAGCGAGAAATAGTAAACCGGAAGTGCTACTGTGCTATTGCCTAAAATTCGACGTGGCCTCATGAAACATGTACAGAAAATTCACGTGACTAGGCAACACAAATCCGGCCTCATGAAACATGTACAGAAAATTCACGTGACTGGGCAACACAAATCCGGCCTAAATCCGGAAAAACTGTACCGGAGCCGGAGCCGAAGCCGGATTTGTAAAAATGGCAGGATTCCGGATTTGCCGGAGCCGGAGCCGAAATCCGGTACACCCCTACTTAGAAGATGTACTTAGTAACGCTCGTTGCCTCTGTGTTATCTGTTTCATCATGATGAAAGGTCGTGGGACGAGCATGACACGCACTCTCCAACCCTTTTCAAACAAACAATGAGTCAACGACTGAGTAGTAGGACGCTTAGTCCCGATATACGTAAAACAATGTGACGTTAAGAAGAGACGCTTGACTTAAAAACTCGCTGAAACCGATTTATACCTGGATCAAACACTAATATATAAACCCGAGGTTGGTAACAGTCGTTCAATGTGAACTAAAGATGACTACAAACCTCAAGACTATTCCTGTTAACTGGGTCTATATTACTCGTAATGGTGAGACTGTTAGACCGGTGGGCGATGGTGATAAGGTTGTGTTTGTGTCATCCTACAGAGGAACGACCACGTTACACATCCGCCTGTTCTTTGGTGAATCCGACAAGAAGTTTCCTACCAAGATGGAGATGACACTTAATCGCTAATAATACGAACAGATGATAGCTATGCATAGCTATCATCAGTTCGTATTCTTAGCGATTAAGTGTTGATCGAGTCACAGCCAGTCAAGTTAACCAAGCCAAACAACTCAACCAAGTCACCAACTGTGTTCAAGCCATTCAATCTATTCAAGTTATCAACAGTTTACCATGTGCTGACCCAGCCATTCAACCAAGCTACAACAGCCAGATGCTTGATGTACCCGACAGCCAGATGGTTCATGCACCCTTTGACTACAATGCTCAGATGTCAGCCCACCAGACAGGAGATCAGCAGCCAGCCTTTGACTACACGCCAAGTGACAGATACTTACCAGGCTAACAACCTGGAGAGCCATCCTACTCAGACAATTGTATTCCAGTGAAGAAGTCCAGAAAAAAAAAAACAACGCGCATAGATAGTTATGTGAAAATAAATAAGGCAAAAGAAAAAAAAAATCCTTTTTTATTTTTAAATATATGGTGTGTTTTTCTCCGTACTTGTCTTTGTTCTTGTGTGTTTGTCTGTTTTCGATTGTGTGATTATCTCTTTTGTTCCACTGTCTTTGTACTTGTGTATGTGACCTTGTTCTTGTCTCTCTGTTACATTGTGTGTTTGTGGTTCTTTGTTCTTGTGTATGTATGTGTTACTTGTATCAGTTGTTAAACAGGTAACATTGTGCCAACAACCTCTCACCGCCATCAACAGAACGATATGAAAACCAGGAAAACAAGAAAGAGGAAAACAAGATGAAAACAACATATACAAATAAACATGCAGACAAGAAATAAATGACAAAACAAGACAGCTGACATACCATAAAACTAAAAGAAGAACCAGCAAGCGCAGTTTAATAATCCCCCCCCCCGACCCCCCCCCCCCCCACAAATCTCGAAAAGTGACATTATGTTCCCACAAAACGTATTCATAAGACAAGAGACATTATGTTGATACAAACATAACATTATTCATGATAAAATTTGCATACAGTTCACACAAATATAAAATATTCATGATATAATTCACATACAGTTCACACAAATATAAATGTGTTTATTCATAAGATAACTGACTTCGGCCTTTCTTAAAACCATGTCTGCCTTACTGATTACTTGAATATCATCTACCACATCTTCCAACCGGCTTTCAACATTTCATACCCCTTAACATTAATATTCTCTTTGATTACAGCACAACCGGTTTTCTGCTGACTGGGCAAATTTTCCAACCTACTGGGGATAAATTATTTGTCCCCTATCTTACTAGTCGCTTGTTTAGACAAAGAATATGGTCATCGACCAGTATAGTCACCGCTGAAAAGGATATCAATGACAAACGAGCTTCTTTACAGATACCTATAAAATTATGATTCTTCTCTGAATTATAATGAGAAGAATAAGAAAGACAATACATGTTGGAAATTGGTGAAGAGCAGTATGGATGTGTTGAAGGAAAAGAGGACACAAAAGGCAAGATATACATTATGAACACTAACAGAAAGATCAAAATAGGAGAGGAACGTCTTAACCATGTGGATAATTTTATATACTTTGGGTTATTTATAACATCAGATGGTAGGTACACAAAAGAGCTTAAGAACAGAATAAGGCAACCAAAAGATGTATTTCAGAAAATAAACAGTACCTTATGCAATAAGTCACCATCATTGAATGAACAATTTTTTTTTACAAAATTTAAAACTTAAATTTTACAAAATTTTAAAATTAAATTTCACAAAATTAAAAAATTAAATTTCGACAATAAATTTAAATATTAAATCTCTACATAAAACAGGCAAATTGGCGCTCATAACGGGATAGTATGAAATAGTATCAGTGGTTTAATTATATCTAGCCTGCTGACTAGACACATGTCTGGTGTACTCAACCGATCTGGCCTCGAAGTATTGGATGTGAAACCCGTTGACTTTAGAACACAGCGTAGGAAGAATTATAATCCAGTCGCGTTTTGACAGTTTAAATTTTAACTTTTAACACTTGTTACATCTTTAACTTTAAGTTTCTGACTTTTCGGCACTGTTTGAAATTGTTAAAATTGTTTACCTTTTTTAAACTTTTTAAATCTCAAGTTTTTTTAAAGCTTCTAACACTTGTTATTTCTTTAACGTCGGTCTTCCTGGCCTAGGGGTTAACGTCTTTCTCAGTAATTTCGTATATTCTCGTGAGTAATGTAACCTGCGCGAGAATCGGTAGCGGCTCTCGGCGCATTGGTACCTTATGGTGTATTAAGCTGGTCGCTCAGAAAGCTATGGCAAACTACTGAGCGTAATCGTGCCTAGTACATCAACATCAGCTGAAAAATGCTGATGTTGACTGCACCGTCCTGTATGGGTTATGCAACAACAACAACAACTTCTTTAACTTTAAGTTTCTGACTTTTTGACACTGTTTTAAACATTCTAAGATTTTTAAAATTGTTAAAACAGTTTAACATCTTTTTAAAATCTCAAGTTGTTTAAACTTTTAACACTTGTTACTCCTTTAACTTTAAGTTTCTGACTTTTTGACACTGTTTTTAATTTTTTGAAATTTTTAAATTTTTAAAACTTTTTAAAAATCTTAAACTTTTTAGACTTATCGACCGACCGACCGACCGATCGGCCGTTAGATTTTAACAATATTGATTTAAAATATCCCAGTCGCGAATTGTCCACCCTTAGAAACAGCAATCCTCCAAACCGATCCTCTTTTTCGAACCTGTCACCTTCACATGGCACCTCGCTGGAGGAACAAGTGTACTTTGTGGCATAACCAAATAAACGTAGGGCACCTTTCATACCCATACCAGCACCTTTACATAGTGTTGATACATTACCATTAGACCACCTCACAGTCACACATCCCGACCACAAGGCACCTACCATACCCACGCCACCACCTTTACTTTATTACTGTATTTCATGTGAAGATCTGTAACTTGTATGATGATAGTGTATAAGCCACTAATAGCCTCTACAGATCATATAACCGTCTCCTTAACAACGAAAACTCGTCTTACACACACGCCACAATCACTCTCCCACCCTGACGACGAGCACTGTAACCCTATCACACTCGCTCTCACGAACACGAACGCCCGCACGTGCACACGCACGTGCACGTGCACCTCTTGACACCGAACCATCTGTGTAGATAATCACATCACCCGAGTGAGAATTGTCCTGAATTAGTTGCTGGATTTCCACTTCCGTGGCCCCTGCTGGCCACTCCCTGCACTCCCGGCTTAATGTGATTATAACTCTGCACAAGTCTGACAGCTCCGCTGGCACTCTGACCCACTCCTCTCCACGCCTAATGTTCTCCAAGGGGCACACCTGTCTGATCGTATCCTCCGCCTGAGCCATCCATGATTTCCCTCTTATCAGTCGCTGACCCTTAACTGCGTCCAGCGCCTCATGCAGTGAGTGGTCTGTGTCTGCAGCTACTCTGAGGTATGCCTTCGCCTGCATCACCTTGAGCCTACCAGCAACAGTCGGCAGACCAAGAATGTAACGCATACACACTACTGGGGTGTCTCTGGTGCATCCCAGAATGACCTGCATAGCTTCGTTCTGTATGCGCTCTAACGTCACCTGCTGACTCTCTGAGACAGTGAGCAGACCTAATCCATAATCAATTACTGAGAGGATCAAGTGCTGGTATAGTGTGAAAAGCATTCTCTGCTCTGTGTCCATTGCAGCCATAGTTTTAAGTGCACTGAGTCCCTTTTGAGATCTTGTCACAACCGTCTCCACATGGTCCTTGTAGGATAGATTGATTGATTAATTGATTGATTTAGGAATCGACATCACAGCATTCGGGGCATTCCCAAAAGTGCTCCGTCCCAATCCTCAGCAGCCAGCAAAGAGTTCCAAAACTCTTAGTAACAGTAGCAATCTGATTATAAGTCCGTCTCGCCTTTCCTTTGAGCGTTGAGCGTCGGCCAGATCCCTTCGTCACTCCTCGTTGTCTCATTCTTGCCAGACCATGGTAATCCATTTGCTCTTCCGAGGTGTGCACGTGCTCCCACAAGGTCGCAACTACGTCTGCCTTGTCATGTATCAATACTCCAAGTTCTGCAGAGCCAGCCAATCTGTCCGCCTGTTCATTTCCCAGCACACCGGCATGCCCCGGAGAAAAGATCCAGGCGATGCTTGTTACCCGTGACCTCCGAAGCGAAGCAAGCCACTCCGCACGAAGCCTGCCCGTCCTCACCCTCGTCAGCATGCTTTCTGAGTCAGTTACAATCACGATGTGTGTGTGTGTGTGTGTGTGTGTGTGTGTGTGTGTGTGTGTGTGTGTGTGTGTCGTATTCTCCATCCAGCGGAGAGCCGCAGTGACTGCCTCCACTTCCATTCTTAAGCTGGATGTTGTGGTATCATATGCAAGGCTCTCCTGCCTCAAACATCGACCATTAGCTTTGGCTATGAACCCCCAGCCACTTCTCTCACCTCTTGACACCGAACCATCTGTGTAGATAATTACATCACTCGAGTGAGCATTGTCCTGAATTAGTTGCTGCAGGATAGGCTCCTGTCAAATAATATCCCCAGATACTTCAGTTTGTTCTCTCTGCTGACATTTCTACCATCTATCGCGAGGCTTGGAACATCAGCTCTTACAATCCTGTTGTCCAGAGAGCACCACAAAACAGCCGCCTTTTCCGGGTGGATGACAGCACTCATTTCTGTGCACCAGTCAATCACTTTATCTACTGTCGCCTGTAACTCCTGGGCTGTTTGCTCCCTATCTCTCCCCTGCCTGTATTCTTGAATCCTTACAGCTGTCAACGCTTTGACAGCCAGGCAGGATCTGACAGCTGTGGATCAACTCTATTTCTTTTCAGTGAGAAAATCAGCAAAAAGATAGTTACATCAGACCTAGTGTGCACATATCAGAATCTCACAAACTAAACAGCAAAACAAGTTAGTGAGATTTGTAAAACTGATATTCGACTTTCAAGATACCATCAGCGTTTGGTTTGGAATGGCTACATTCAATCAAGAGAATTGTTTTCAAATGTTCATCAGTCAATCTCATTCGATGTGTTGAATGCATATACTTCAGTTTTGATCATGTTTGCTCACAGACATAAGTTGTTCCAAACACTGATGCTATACCAGCGGCAAATTTCTTCAGTTTCTGAAACTCAACATCTGGTAAGCAGCGGTAAAATTCAATTAGATTTCCTTCTCTGTGTTTCTCTTTCAACGAGTCATTTGCTTGCAAAATCAATGAGCTCCAACTGTGGTTCAACTGGCACATTATCAAGATTACAATCAAACCGATTCTGGAACAGAAGAGTGTCAGTCTCAGTTCTGTCAAGATCTGAAAATCTCTCTAATAAATGCTTCTTCAATTCACGAATAATTTTTTTCTTCTTCGGAAAATCGATGTTGACATCTTCGGCGATTGTAGCGCAAAACTCTTTGTAATCGTGAAAATGATAAACGTTTTCTCCTTTTAGTTGTGCTTTAAACAATGACAGCTTTCTCCGAAATTCTTTGGTGATTCTGTAGAGATCATAGACGTGGTTATCCTTTCCCTGAAGTTTCAAATTCAGTTCATTCATGTGGGATGTGATGTTGAATAATAATGACAGCTTTGACAGCCAGGTAGGATCTGACAGCTGTGGATCAACTCTATTTTTTTTTTAGTGAGAAAATCATCTATTTCGTTTCGGACATTGTAAAAACGAACCATGACTTTACCGCAGCTGAGCCACCTCACTGATGTGTGATAAGGCAAGTCACAGAATTCAGAATCAATTTCTTCAAGAAAAGTCTGGAACTGACGGTGATTGAGTGCATGTCGCCAAATGAAGTTCACAGCAGAAACGATTGGTTTCACTGCCCAAGAAATATCTAAGTCTTTACCACAGAGTGCTTGCTGATGTATGATGCAGTGTATGAACAGAGCTCACGGAATTTGCAAAATTTCCAACAGAGTCCTGATCTGTCCCATCAGACCCTCCCTCACTCCAGCCATGTTTGTTCCTCCATCAACTGTAACACCTAGAAGCTGATTCCCTTGAAGGTTATAGCCTTGCAAAAACTTTTGCACTTCCATTAAAATGTCTTTTCCAGTTGTTGTTCCATGCATGCTGTAAACGGATGCCATCTCTTCCGTTATCTAAAAGTCCAAATTGACACCACGAATTAACACGAAAAGTTTTGACGTACCCGAGAGATCAGTAGATTCATCCAGCGCCAGAGAATACCACAACACGTTGCTAATTTTCTTGTGTATCTGTAGCACTATGTTCTCTCCAAGTTCTTCTATTTTTTCGCACAACTGAACTTGCCGAAAGGCTGATAGTTCCAAACAAATCGGCTTTCTCGTTACACAAGTCATTTGCTGCTTCCATCATACACTCTTTAATGAAGTTGCATTAGTGAAAGTGAATGGTTTTCCTCGTTCTGCCATCGTATGCACTATTTTGTAACTTGTACGAGTGACGGATTCATTTTCAGCAATCTTTCTCGCGAAGAGATTTCTTTGTGTTTCTAAACCACGTTTCATGGACTCATATTTCTCACAGCATAACTTTCCAGAAAACTTTGAATATGTTGATAGATGTTTTGTTTCGTAGTGACGCCGAAGATTGTACTCTTTCAAAGCGGCAACACATTCGCTGCATATTACGCAGCTTGTTTTCTGGTCCTTTGTTTCCACAAAGAAGTATTTTACTCTCCATTCTTCGTTGAAAACGCGACGACACTCGGCGTCCACTTTTCTTTTCTAAATAGCCATAGTAAAAGGTGAAGTGAACGGGATCTGAAAATGAAAAAAAAAAATTTAATTAGAAACATAATAATTGAAACACAAGAAGGGCAGAGGACTGGGGTCACTGGTGAAGCTACGGCTCACCAAAGGTACATATAAAGTTTATAGGTATCTTTGGTAATAGAATATATCACATAATAAGGCTTGCAAAATATATAAATAGGGTCGGACTAAATAAAAAGCATAGAGCAGAGTTTATCAACTTGGGTTCCACGAGTGGCAGCCACGTTTCGCCGAAACAGACCGAAATCGCCTAAATACAAAATTTCTGCCCATCTGCTTTATTACATAAAGTAGGACAGCCACATGGATTATGGCACAGAGTCCCTTGAGCAACGTAAACATTTGTATGAGTATCTGCTCCAGCAGAAAGGTTGAAATCACTGGCCTAGAGTGTTCCACATGTTGCTGTTATGTAGCCGTGTGTGGGCTTAGGGTGATCGCCCAACCTTGCATAAATACCCCAATGTCTCTTGCATTCATCACCACTGCAGCAAAAGTAAAACTTCTGGCCTTCACCTGTCGGACCTGTTTTAACCAACAGGAGAAGGGAAGGCGGCGAGTAACTGGCGCCGAGATATAACCAGAAAGCTCTAGATGTGTATGCACGTACTTGCATGCGCAGACACGTGTGTGCGTGCCTACATACCTAAACTCGACTAAGACCACAGTCTGATTTAGTAAAGGAAAGGTGCTGAAGACAGAGGCAACCAGCCAAGAGGCGCGCCACAGAAATCAGGTTGCCACTCAATTACGCGTAATGAAATATGTCGACTACTGCGAAATGTTATGGTGCTCGCTCTGCTTTGGAACCCCAGTCAGGTGCAGTGTCGGGCCCTATGTCTCGAAAGGGTATAACCACAACTTTTGGAGGTCCTACTCAGATGTCCTGTGGAGCCAGGGGACCTGAGAATAGACCGTCTGGCTATACCAAACACAGATTAAAAATAATACACTGGAATGAGGAGGGAGTCAGCAACAAAAAAATAGAACTAGAAAACATCTTGGACCAAGAACAAGTAAGCGTATGTTGCTTGCAAGAAACTCACCTCAACGAATATACAGCCTTCAAAATAAGAGGCTACCAGTGTAACCGATCTGACCACAAGGACAGGCGTTAGGGTGGGATACTGGCCCTTATTAAAAAAATAACATCACTGCTTCCCAAATTAAAGTTTACATGGAAGGGGCTGAGTATCAGACTCTTAAACTTAAGACAGGCAATACAGACCTACATATGATAAATCACTACTGTCCAAGAGACCGCCTACAGGCACTGGAAACACTACTATGAAAAGAAAAAAAAATGATTGTGTGTGGCGACTTCAACAGCCACTCGCAGAGATGGGGCTATGATCACATGGACCAGACAGGAGAGTCTGGAAGACTGGCAGGATGAGAACAGATTCGTCTTGATTAACAAGCCGTTCGACCCACATACTTTCTACTCGAGATCATGGCACACTACAACTACACCTGACCTGGCTTTTCATTCACCAGACCTGGAGTGGAACATTACACGAATTGTTGGGAAACAACTTGGTGGCTGTGACCATCGGCCAGTCTTTCTAACTTTAGAAAATGAGTTTGTAAGTGAAAGCAGCACCCTCTCGAAGTGGAACTACAAGAAAGCAGACTGGGCAATGTACAAGCATCGCACCAGCATTGTCAACAACTCATGTTTCAGGCATCATCGGATTACTTCTCCCACACCATACAAGAAACTTGCAAGTCGTGTGCGAGGAATGAAATGGTACATTTTATTGCCGTTGGCTCTTTACAATTGCAAAACAGTCGCTATCTAATCACACATAAAGTCACAATATTCTCTATCACTAGTTTTCCTAAACCCTATAGCTAATCTCTATCTACTAGGCTATACGAAAACTATCTTCTATTCTACACGATGTGAACACTACAGAGTCAGTCCCCAGTCTGACTTCCTTCACTCGCGTCGCTACACGCCACGCGGAAGGACCTTCATGCGTCCTTCGGCTCTTTGCGTGCTAGGTCAGTTAGCACGCTTCTATTAGCTGTCTTTGGTTTGAGTGGCAATCGTAGCGATCACGCAGGCGTGATTCTGTCGTGACCAGTAGTGCTAACTATCTGGTCAACGCCTTCGTGTGAGGACTAGTTAATAGTCCCCCTTTTCTATCATCTATCCTGCCCTGATCCCGGGCACTATGTTCCCTCTACTCTATCTGAGGTTGACCCCACGTCCCGGTGGTGTTCTATCATGAGGCAGGCTTCCTGCCTCCTCCTTCAGTCTTTGACACACACCCTCCCTCCTGTGTTGCGTCATCAACTTTGACTCATTGGTTGTGACGCAAGAGGTTTCTAAAAAATTAGTGTGTCTAATTTTCGTCAAAGACTGTAGATAACCTGGCGTTAGGCTACTCAATAGACCTACTGACTAATGTCACAATGTAGTATCACTTTACTTGGCTACTGGCAATCGCCACAAACTTGTCTGGTTGGCGTGAGCCCTCTTCTCAATCGCAATATTATATTAATTAGAGGTATGTCTTAACCGGACCGTTGTCTTATAAGACCTGCCCTCAAATAGTAAATTAACTCACTACCCATACAAAGTTGACTTTCTTAAGGTCAACACATGAATTGCTTCATGTCCCCCATATAATATTAAACAACCATTACACAAGCTGTGAGCGACAGGCTTTACCTATCTCGCTTCCGCGTGTAAAGTCATATTTCACTGTTAAGTTAGTGTTTCGTTGTCTATTATGTCCCCTGACCCGGAGTTATCTCCCTTTGATCTAATAAAAGTGTATGCAATTTATATGTTTGTTTTTCTGGTTGTTTGTGTGTTTGGATGTAATTAAACGCATAATCTACCCTCTAACATGTGTATCTAACTATCATGTGTATGTAAGTTAGTTTTTCAAGTGCCATAATTCATTTAACTGTGGTCACAAACATGTGTATAATACAAATCTGTGACTACGTTTCTGTCTTATGAGACTCAAAATACTTTCACTAAGATCCTAAACTAAACTACACAAAATACATTCATTACAACACATTTCCAACATTGAAACCAACCTTTGACGGCAACAAAAATAAAAAGTCTTGTTGAGCGGCAGAAAAAATCCGCCGACTGTTCTCACTCTCTCTTGTATATTTTACATTCGCTCTCACTTTCACACTTCTGTCACACATTTTTCCCCTTCCCTTATGTCACACTTCTTGCTCTCACTTTCAAACTTCTGTCACACATCTTTAACCTTCCCTTATGTCACACTTCTTTTACCCTCACTATTGGCACACATCTTTTACCTTCATTTCTGTCACACCTCTTTTACCCTCACTTTTGTCACACATCTTTCATCCTCACTATTGGCACACATCTGTTACCCTCATTTCTGTCACACCTCTTTTACCCTCACTTTTGTCACACATCTTTCACCCTTACCTTTGTCACACATCTTTTACCTTCATTTCTGTCACATAACTTTCACTCTCATAGTTATTTAAAAACCTTGGAGTGACACTGTACAAGCTTGGCTCAGTTTGACAGAGTTGAGCCTAATGACTGTGCATCAACCGTTGCACAAGTCAAGTATTTACAACATATTTACATGTAAGAAAAAAGGGTTGATGGTTTGTACCCTGGTATTCTTAACCACTGTATTCTACAGAAATATTACTCTAAATACTGACATACTTATACTAGTTCTATAAATATAAATTTAATGCGTTGCCTATTATAATCTATCAGTCATATTAATCCTAAAATAAGCTTACATTACTCCTAATATTTATCTAATTTAAGGGATATAATTTACCTATGTGAAATGACATTGATGTGAGATGAGTTATGTCCCTTTGTGAAATGGGTGATGTGAAATGTAATAAGTTACGTACCTTTCTAAAATGGGTGATGTGAAATATAACATATTTTATCTAATGTATTTAAATGAAACAAACTATATGATTGATATTCTTATTCTATATGGTGTAAATGATGTATCTTTAAGTGTATAATATTTCTATTCTATTATGGTGTAACCTAATCATGCTACTAAATGATAACGTTTGTTAAATGGATTGGTTAAGATGGAATGAAATCAAATGAAATGAAACAAAGTGAAATATAATAAACTGAATGATACTATTCATATCTAAACTTCTTATAATTAGTTGTATCTTTAAATTACTATCCTAATCTAATTTTAAAGCTAAATAAATGGGCAAATTAATAATCTATCTAAACTAAAATGAAAAAGTATTATATTATCTAAATCTAACTGTAAATTAAAATGACATAATCTATCTATATTTTATCACTATATTAAAACATTATGATACATATCACATTAAGTTTATATATACATGGTCTTTAAATACCTCAGGTTAGTCGTTGCCATTAATGTTCAGAAACATGCGTTCATTGGCATAATATCTATACAATTGTTCTGGGTATTTGAAATCCATTACACAGTCATATTTGTTCTATGGGTATTGCACCTGTAGAGTTCGTTTGTAAAGTAGACTACTGTTTTCGTGTCTGTATGTATATAATCATCTGACACTGTTTTTCTCTGTTTAACACAACTAATTCACTGGAACATATATGGAGCTTAGCAAGTAATAAGCTGTCCTAGTTCACAAGGTGATATATTTGTTCCCAGAGTAAAGTTCTTACTTTTGATGTCTACGGACACATAGCAGGTCAATGTTTTTGGTACTTAGTTCAGCACATAATATTCATGTATTTCTAACATATTTCACATAGAATATTTGACTGCACTAAATTAACATCTATTACTCTACACTCTTATGTGGAAATTTCTGGTATTGCTACATCAGATGGTCGACTAAGGGTATCAGCCAAGATGTTATCTTTCCCCTTAATATGTTCTATACTAAAGGTGTAATTTTGTAGTATTAGCGACCACCTGTATATTCGGTCATTTCGATGTACACCACTCTGTATGACCGTTATTGGGGAGTTGTCAGTCTGGACAATGAAGTGCACACCCGACAGAAATAGATGCAGCTTTCTCACCGCATAGATGACGCTTAAGGCTTCCAACTCGGATATGGAATATCTGGACTCGGTGGGTGTGATCTTACGGCTCACGTAGCAAATCGGATGGAAGATGCCCTCATAAAATTGGCCTAGTACTGCAGCGATGGAGATCCTGCTGGCATCTGTCCTAAGATAATAAACGAGCCTCGGATTAGGCAAGCGGAGGATTGGAACATTACTAAACAAAATTTTCAATTTTGACAATGCAGAAATTAATAATGCATCTTTGACATCCAATTTTACAGAAGCTTTTAACACATTGGAAAATACACTTGTAATCTCCGCTAAATTTGGAATAAATTTACTATAGTAATTCACTAACCCCAAAAGGCTTCTGACCTGTTTCTTGGTGGTAGGCATGGTCAGATTCATAATTTTGGTAATAATTTTCTGGTCAGTCTTTAGTTGACCTTGAGAAATGACATGACCCAAAAAATCAATTTCTTTTAGGCCCAATTCGACTTTGCTCGGTTTGACAGTGAGCCCGAAGAGTCGCAACCTATTAAAGACATGTCTCAGTTTCAGTAGGTGTGTTGTTCAGTCATCAGTATGGACACATATATCATCTATATAGGTCACTGTATTCGTCACTCCATGAAGTAGATCTCTAGTCAAGCGTACGAAAGTGGCAGGAGCGTTTCGAAGTCCGAAAGGAAGAAACCGCCACTCGTAAAGTCCTAAAGGTGTTGAAAAAGCAGTAAGATGGATGGATTGAGACTGCATAGGGACTTGCCAATATCCCTTAGTGAGATCTAATTTAGAAAAGATTTTGGAGGTGGACATGTCAAGAATAAGATCTTCGCAGGAAGGAATTGGCTCTGCGTCGATCTTGGTGACGTTGTTGAGCTTTCGATAGTTCACGCACAGACGAATTGTAGAATCTTTCTTCTTAACTAGAACAATTGGAAAAGAGTACTCATAGGTGGATTTCTGGATGATCCCACTAGCCTCTAAATTCAGAATTTCCTTATTTAGATTTTCCCTATAGCTTAGTGGGATTGAGTACGGCCTGCATTTAATAGGCTTAGAGTCCGAAAGAAGAATGGAGTGTTCGATTCTGTCCGTCCTACCTGGAATGTCAGAGAATATGTCTTTGTATTCCGTCACTAATTCTACTAATTGTCGTCGTTGACTGTCTGTTAGTCCCTGTTCTATATGTATGCTATCTAATGTAGCAGTCTTGTCTACAATAGGAACTGGTAGTTCCATTCCGTCGTCGTCTACCTGATTCAGTACGGTGGTGGTGCTAAGTGTGTATTCTGTATTCTCGCTAAGTGTATGCTCGTCGGATATGCCAGTCTCGCTAACTAGTGTAGTTGCGTTGTGTATGTCTGTCGTCTGATCACTAGGTGTGGGTGCACTGTGTTCGTCTGTCTCTACTTCTGTCTCTTGTCGTGAATAGTAAGGTTTCAACATGTTGACATGTAACATCTTTAAGTTTCCGTTTATTGATATTTCATAGTCAACATCTGAAATTTTACGTACCACCTTGAATGGCCCTTGCCATGAAGTCAATAATAAATTTCGTTTGTCAGGAAGCAAGAGAAGTATGTCTTGATCTGGTTCAAGTTCAATTGTTCTCGCTGAAGGTTGTACTTCAGCTGTAGCATGTTTACCCTTTCGTACTAACTGTTGACAGACATTACACGAACGACAAAATAATTTAATATCATTGCAAAAACCTGGCCAATAAAAATGAGCCTGAATTCTGGCCCTGGTTTTGTCATATGCAAGATGGCCAGCAAACGGTGACTCATGTGCAATCTTTAGCACAGTTATGCGATGTTGTACAGGTAACACCGTTTGCTGAATCTCATGGTTACCAGTAATATAATATCTAGTAAGAATGCCATTATTTAATCTGAAGAACCATGATGCGTTCTTTGTCACTTTTGATCGTTCTTTCAATATTTTTAAATAAGGAGACAAACTAGGATCAGCTTTCTGCTGTTCTATGAATTTTTGTCTGTTGGTATCATCAGTGCTAGATGGAGAAAGCACCAGTAGTCTCTCATCTTGAAGCGTGTCTTGATGTTTTATAGTGTCTGCTCTGGTTGTTGCATTAACTGCATTCAGTTGGTTCCATGCAGTTATTTCATCGCTAGTACATTGTTTTAGCTGGGGTAAGCAACCCAGAATTAAATCAGTACAAGGGTTGTCAAGTACAGCACAAGTAAATGTACCCGAAAGGAAAGGAGTGTTAATACGGGCTTTGGGCAACGGGTAAATTTCAATGTTACCCGAAAAGGTTCGGCATTTGACAGAGTCACCTGTATAATCCTCTTGACTCACCAGTTCCTTTCTGAGACCAATAAGGGTACTACCGCTGTCCAGCAAACATTGGCATGGTCTATCATTGACCATTGCATTGTGGAACTCTAAATTGCCTCTGGAGGCTAAGGCTGCATTCACACTCTCAGATGAGAATGGAACTGTATGTCCACATTCTAATTTTCCGTCAGCATGAAATTGGTGACATCGCTCACAACTGTCAAAACTCAACATATCGTTTACACAACACACCTCTTCTGTTTGGTTAACAGGTATTTCATTTTCAACATCACACTCAGTCTCACTACCACTATCAGAAGATGTATCAAGTAAAATAGCATTGTTGGCTTTCATACGTTGGCGGCCTAGGCACTTATTTGAATAATGGCCGTAGCTGGAACAAAAAAAACATTTAACGGCACGCCGGTATGCAGATCTTTTGTTCTGTTGCTTCTTAATAACATTTTCAAGATGTGCCGGATAACTCGGCGATTTGTCACACATTGAATAAGTGTCATGTAAAAGGTGACAGTGGATACATTTTGAAATATTTCTATCTTTCTTATCAAATTTATTAAATGGTTTTCTATTGCTCTGATAGTTTTTAGATTGATCTTTTACAAAGGAAACTATTTCAGAGTCATTTGAAGTTTTAAAAATATTTCTGTTTGAAGAAAAATATGCCGACCCTTTCTTTTCAAACTGTTCTATGGTTTCAATGTCTGACTGCTGCAAAAATTTAGCAAAAGAGGATGGTATCGTGGATATTACTTTATCCATAGTTATTAAGTTTTTCAATCTATCAAAGTCTTTTCCTATGTTAGCTGCTTTAAGCCACCTATTTAGTACACTTTGAACATTTGAGACGTAGTCAATGAAAGTCTCAGTAGGTTTAGGTTTTAAATTTGAGAACTGAACCTGATACCCAGGGGCATCAAGTAAAAAGTGTTGCATAATCCTATCACGGATGTATTGGTAGTCAGATCTAAGATCGGTTGGTATAGTTTCTATCACTTTAAGGGGCTCACCACTCAGGTTCTTCATATAAATCATAGCCCACATCTCTAAAGGAACTTGGTGATATTTAAATTGATACTCGACATTTTCTGTCCAAGCAGATATTGAATCGTCTTTACAATATGGTTTGATAATATTTTTGTATTTGTTGAACTTATTTGACTTTTAAGTTTAGTGGCAGAGATCTCTGCGTGTGAGTCTACATCCATCTCTTTCATCTTTAACTGTGTCTCTGATTCTACTTGTATTTGTTTTTCCTTAACTCTTGCCATTTCATCTATCTCCTTTTGCTTTAGTTCTCTTTCTTGATCTAATGTCTTTTGTTTTAGTTCTTTATCTTGTTCTAATTGTTGTTGCTTAATATTCTTATCATGTTCTAATTGTTGTTGCTTAATTAGCACTTCTTTTTGTTTTGTTATCTCAGCTAGTTGTATCTGGTGTTGTCTTTCCTGTGCGCGTTCATCTCTCTCTCTCTGCATCCTTTGCTTCTTTAAATTTTTGATCTGCATATTGTTCTAGCTCTTTACCTGTGTATTGCAATTCTTTACCTGCTTTAATGAAGTCAGCTAGAGTAGCCATGTTGCTGGGTAATTGGCTCGCGTTGACCTGAATTGACTGCTTCACTCGGTTATTTTTCTTTAATATGCTATGTTATTTAATATCTGAGCACTACAAATTGTACTCTTTGTTTACAATCTGGAAAATTGTATTCTCCACAAAATTAGAGCACAAAGTCTGTTCATACAATACACGCTGAAAAAGAGATGCACTATTAATCACAATGCATGCCAAAAACGTAGGTTTTACTCATCTTAATGTTCCCGAGAACAAGGAACAACACGTCAGCACCACCGTTCCCGTTGTTTGGCACCCCGGAATACACACGAGTTTTCTACTCAGGTCACCTTGTTTGGCACATCGGCACACACTCACGTTATCTATCAGCTGTAGTGCACCCTGGTTACAGAGCAGCAACAATTAACAACTCGTAAACGAAAAATAGCTTTTTGACAAATTGTTACAATGACACTGACATGCCCACGAACAAACAGAACATCGATTAATTACTATTTAATGTCAATGTCCTGTCTTCGTTCTACAGTAATATGTCTTTCGTTACTAACCTAGTTTAATCTATGGAAGTATGGTGCAGACAAAATCTAATTTGCATAGCCGAAAATAGTGCCCTCGTGACGGTAAACAAATAGAAAAGTACGAAAAAAAAAATCAATAACTGCTTTTAAATAAATATAAATATTATAATAATGTGTAAATAAATAAATATATTCATTCTCTAACTTAAATAAACAAATAATAGTTAATATATCGTAAAGATTCAGGCAGGCAGCAGCTTCGCAGTTCGTAAACACTGAAATGCTGATTCCAAGTGGCGAGGCCCAACTGTTTGTCAATCGTGCCACGTCACAGGCGCAGCGCTATTTTTAGCTTGCAAAAATCAATACTGTCGCTGACCTCTGTATTGCTCCGCCATGAATCATTTTTGACAATTATTCAAAAACAAATAAATAATTACATAAATAAATGAAAGAAGAACATAATATGAATACTTACAACTTTGAAAAACACATTATTTAAATATATAACATTCTAATAAGCACAAATAAACATTATTTCATCACGATAGGCACAATTCTGCTGGCAACTCGATCTAGTCTGCATACGTCATCGTCACTGACACAAATTAAACATTTAATCTTTGTAATATCCTATCCGTAAACCTAGTCTAGAGCCGTGGGTAAGTGTTATAGCTTGAACTCAGGTTCAAGCCGCACTTCTGACACCACATTTAATCCTATTGCCTGTCAACAACTCATGTTTCAGGCATCATCGGATTACTTCTCCCACACCATACAAGAAACTTGCAAGTCGTGTGCGAGGAATGAAATGGTACATTTTATTGCCGTTGGCTCTTTACAATTGCAAAACAGTCGCTATCTAATCACACATAAAGTCACAATATTCTCTATCACTAGTTTTCCTAAACCCTATAGCTAATCTCTATCTACTAGGCTATACGAAAACTATCTTCTATTCTACACGATGTGAACACTACAGAGTCAGTCCCCAGTCTGACTTCCTTCACTCGCGTCGCTACACGCCACGCGGAAGGACCTTCATGCGTCCTTCGGCTCTTTGCGTGCTAGGTCAGTTAGCACGCTTCTATTAGCTGTCTTTGGTTTGAGTGGCAATCGTAGCGATCACGCAGGCGTGATTCTGTCGTGACCAGTAGTGCTAACTATCTGGTCAACGCCTTCGTGTGAGGACTAGTTAATAGTCCCCCTTTTCTATCATCTATCCTGCCCTGATCCCGGGCACTATGTTCCATCTACTCTATCTGAGGTTGACCCCACGTCCCGGTGGTGTTCTATCATGAGGCAGGCTTCCTGCCTCCTCCTTCAGTCTTTGACAAGCATACTGGTTAGAAATCTGAACACTGAGAAAGACATAATTAATGTAGTTGAAGAATATGGGAAATGCATACTGCAGGCAGCACGAGAAACAGTACCAAGAGGAGCCCGTAAGCAATATAAACCCTACTGGAGTAGTGAACTCAAATAGTTGCATAATGATGTGGAAGTGTGTAGAAAGCAAGCAGAGGCCACACCCAGCCAAGAGCACCACAATACATTCCAGCATGCAAAAGCCAAATTTCAAAGTTCCAAGCTGCAGGCTAGAAGGAAAAGCTGGCAGGAGAAAACGGAGTCACTGAACTTTGAAAGAGACACAAGGAAGTTGTGGAAGCTAATAAAACAACTTAACGATGAGGGCACAGCGAGAAACTCAAAAATTGCACAACATAAAGACAGAAACATCTTAACAGAAAAGTAAGCAGCTTTCTATTTTGCGGACTCATTCGCACAAGAAAACAATATCGAAATTAGTGAGAAACAACAAGAGATTCGAGAGAAATGGCAACATACAGGACATAAGTAAATAGTATATCAAGTTCTTGAGGTACCTATCACAATCAGCGAACTGGGGCTAGACATATCACAATTGAAAATGAGAAAGTCACCAGCAGCTGATGGTATCTCAGATGAAATGATCAGGAACCTAGGAACAGGGGCCAAAGCAAAGCTGTTGCCGATCTTCAATAACAGTTGGACCTTAGGCAGTGTTCCACAAGCCTGGAGAGAAGCAATCATGATACCCCTGCTAAAATCAGGGAAAGATAGTCCCACTGCCTCCAGCTACATACCAATTAGCCTCACCAGCTGTCTCTGCAAAACAATGGAGCGCATCATCAATGACAGACTGCAGTGGTACATAGAAAGGAAAAACATCCTTGTGCCACAGCAGGCTGGTTTTAGGCAGTGCTACTCTACGGAAGATCAGACAACCTACCTCTCTCAAGAAATTGAGAATACATTCCAAGAGAAGAAGCTGGTGCTTGCGGCATGGATATATCTGAAGAAAGCCTTTGACAAAGTCTGGAATAAAGGTCTGATGAAGAAACTGAGAAACTGTAAAGTCAATGGAAGAATGTACAAATGGGTAAAAGCATACTTGACCAACAGAAGAGCCCGAGTACAGATAGACTGCGTCACTGTGTTCCCCAGGGCGGAGTCTTGATCCCAACACTTTTTCTAATCTTCATCAATGATCTTGTTGCTAATCTACCGCATGGAATTAAAGCGGCAATGTACGCTGATGACCTGGCTGTATATGCATTTGTTGCATGGGCAAGTAGATGGTGTGTCAGCATAAACACTGACAAGTACAGCACCGCCCTATTTACCCTCTTTCCAAAACAAAAGGCAGGGTCCATCCAGATAAAAGGAATACCCCTAAGAGAAGATAAAGAACCAGCATACCTTGGAGTAATATTTGATGACAGCCTGACGTGGAGAAAGCACATCAACAAAGCAGTAGCAAAAGCCAGAAGGAAAATAGCCATCCTGAGAAAACTAAGTGGAACCAAATGGGGAGCCAGTGGGAAAATACTTAGCAAAGTTTATCAACAGAGCATACGACCACACCTGGAATACGGATCAACTGATTGGTGTTCTGCATCAAAAACCACACTATAAAATCTGGACAAGGTGCAAAATCAATCACTTAGAGTCACCACAGGAGGGATGAGA
Source organism: Cepaea hortensis (assembly GCA_963921405.1). NCBI lineage: Eukaryota > Metazoa > Mollusca > Gastropoda > Stylommatophora > Helicidae > Cepaea > Cepaea hortensis. Next base: position 153,415,410 of record OY992876.1, read on the forward strand.
TCCACCCCTATAGTGGAGACGGAGAAGTTTGGAAGGACACACGCACTGAGAGAGCGCAGAGATACGAAATCGCTAATACAAGCAGAAAGTTCTTCAGCTTGCCAGGCCACCATAAGAAGACCAGATTTGAAAACTTAGCTTTGGGGCGTTTGAAAAGAAGTAGTTTTATCCACCAGGCCAAACGACTAGAGAAACCATCGATTTGCCCACAGTTGGTATCCCCCTGAAAATTATTCCAGAGCGAACTCCATGGAAAGATTAGCACAGAATAACACTGCAAATCCAGACAAAAGTGACAGGAATATTTGACAAGGAAGAACAGAATAGTGTACAGCGCAGAACAGCCACTCTCAGCTTCCTTGATGAAGAATATCCACAAGACCTCTGGATCCGAGTCTATACAGATGGGTCAGCACAAAATGCTGTTCGAAATGGAGGAGCGGGAGTGTACATAGAATACTCAAATAATACTAGGGACACGGCCAGAGTACCAACAGGAAAGTACTGCCATAACTATGATGCTGACATTGAGGCAATCAAGATAGCAACAGAGAAATTACTAAATACTAGCCATGGTACACAACCTGTGGTGCTATTGACAGATTCAAAATCAGTACTCGAGGCGCTCCTGTCTGGGAACTTGCCAGTACTGAGGACACTACTTTCTGAACTTAGCAGACAACATAAGGTCATCAATACAGTGGATGCCACCCCACTGTGGAGTACCCGGAAACGACAGAGCTTATCGATTGGCTAAGGAAGGAGCAAAAGAAGAACAGCCTGATGTGCCCGTTACATACCACCAAAAGAAAAGAATGATCAAATCAGTCAGAAAGCCAGCAAAACCTGCTCAAGATGACTACCACGTTATGGACAGACCAGAACAAGTCATTAGTCTGCGCCTCAGAACAGGACACAATAGATTACGCAACCACATGTATACAACATTCAAGATTGGTGAATCAGCCATGTGCACATGTAGATTTGCGTCGCAGATAGCAGAGCACATACTCCAAGACTACCCAAAATACAACGTATATAGGCAAACCGTCTGGCCTATAGAGACGACAATGGAAGATAAACTCTATGGACCGCTGAATGAACTAACAAAGACAGTTAAATTCATACAAGAGACAACATTGCAATTATAGATATATTTCAAGCGAACGAAAGAAGAAGAAGAAGAAGAAGAAGAAGAAGAAGAAGAAGAAGAAGAAGAAGAAGAAGAAGAAGAAGAAGAAGAAGAAGAAGAAGAAGAAGAAGAAGAAGAAGAAGAAGAAGAAGAAGAAGAAGAAGAAGAAGAAGAAGAAGAAGAAGAAGAAGAAGAAGAAGAAGAAGAAGAAGAAGAAGAAGAAGAAGAAGAAGAAGAAGAAGAAGAAGAAGAAGAAGAAGAAGAAGAAGAAGAAGAAGAAGAAGAAGAAGAAGAAGAAGAAGAAGAAGAAGAAGAAGAAGAAGAAGAAGAAGAAGAAGAAGAAGAAGAAGAAGAAGAAGAAGAAGAAGAAGAAGAAGAAGAAGAAGAAGAAGAAGAAGAAGAAGAAGAAGAAGAAGAAGAAGAAGAAGAAGAACTGGCCTCGAGACCAGCTCGATTAACATCTTGACCGGGGAATTCTTCTGAGCCGGGGATAATATTTTCGTAATAACAAGAGGCTTCCATGGCATTTTTATGCTATGTTTGATACTTTATTGCCTCTATTCATACGTGTGGTTCACTTAGCTATCACTGTCAATTAAAGAAATCCTTGTTGCTTACCTATAAAATGGATGACTGGCAAAAAGAAGTAAATATGTCTGGAGCATCGAACTGTGTTGGCAGCCGGACGCATCTGGTGGAGGGAAAGATGCGTGCGCGCGCGTGTATGTGTGTGTGTGTGTTGCCATGGAAACCATGGTAACGCCAGAACGTAATAAGCAAACATTCATCATCATCATTAAGTGCCGTGCCGGCTGGCGTAGGCGTTCATGGCTCTCCATAGATCTCGGTCTTTGGTTTTCTGGATCAACTCTGCTGCTGATATCCCTCCATGCCACCGTCTCAATCCATCCAGCATCACTTCCCTTGGTCTACCTCTGCCTCTCTTCCCCTCGATCTTTCCAGTTGTTACGATGTTCTCCAATGCCTCTCTTCTCATCACATGACCGAGGAAAGCTGTTTGTCTCTGTCTTATTGTTGTATATAATGTTCTAGTTTCGTTAGCCTGTTTCAGGCAGTCGTCGTTAGTTACTCTGGCAGTCCAAGGAATTCGCAACATTTGTCTCAGGAACCACATCTCTGTTGCTTCTAATTTCTTCTTAATTTGTTCATTTACATTCCAAGATTCACTGCCATACAGCAAAACTGGTTCTACATAGCATTTCAGCACTCTCTTTCTTACATTCAGTGATAGTGACTTATTGCATAAGATACTCTTCATTTTCTGAAATGCGGCTTTTGCCTGCCCTATTCTGCTCCTAATCTCTGTTGTACATCTTCCATCTGATGTTATAAATGCCCCTAGGTATCTAAAATTATCAACTTGGTTAAGGATTTTCCCTTCTATTTCTATGTCACATTTTGGTGTCACCATTTTCTTTGATATTACCATTGTTACTGTTTTCTTGATATTCAAGGAGAGTCCTTTCCTTGCACTCTCTGTTACTACTACGTCTAATAATTGTTGTAGGTCTGTTGAATTATCCGCCACCAATACTGTGTCATCTGCATAGCGTATATTATTTATATTATAACCTCCAACTAGTATTCCTGGCATCTCGTTGATCTCTCTCATTATTACTTCGCTATACAGGGAGAAAAGATCTGGTGACAAGACACACCCTTGTCGTACTCCTAGCTTTATCTGTTCGTAACTACCCTCTTTATTTCCCATTTTAATTGCTGCTACTTGGTTCCAGTAAATATTCTTTATTATTCTTAAATCTTTTCCATCAGTGTTGGTATCTTCCAACATTTTAATCAGTTCATCATGTTTTACTTTATCGCCTTAGTATAATCTATGAAGCACAAATATATGTCTCTCTGTTTCTCTATTGACCTTTCTATTAGTGTCCGTAATGTATAAATTGCATTGTTTGTGCCCTTTCCTTCCACAAATCCATACTGTTCTTCACTAATTTCCATTTTTATTTTATTTTTGGTTCTTCTCATTATGATTCTGAGTAGAAGCTTAGTGATATGGTTTATAAGGTTAATTGTACGAAAATCTTCACAATCAATTGCTCCTGGTCTTTTTGGTATAGCTATAAATACAGATTTCAGCATATCACTGGGTAAATATCCACTGCTGTAAATATCATTCAACATTTTGGTTAATATATCTACTCCAAATTCTCCCAATACTTCTAATTCTTCTATTGTGATTTCATCTGGCCCAGCTGTTTTTCCTTTCTTCATACGTTTCATAGCGTCAGCGACTTCTTCTTTCAGAATAGGTGGACCTTCTAAGTTACTATCTTCTGTTAATTCTTCCCTTTCTCCTTCATATAATTCTCTTATATACTCATTCCACCTCTTCATTATAGCATCTTCCTCTAATATTATCTTTCCTGTTTTTGATTTCAAACACCCTGTATTTATTCTTATTTTTATTCCTGTAAGCTCACTGATTTGCCTGTGCATATTTTTTGTATCTTTAATGGAATTTAATTCAATTTTTTTTGCATTGCTCGTTTAACCAACTTTCTTTAGCCTTCCCACATTTATCTTTTATTTCTTTATTTATCTTAGCGTATTCTTGTTTGTCATTTTTACTCTGTTTTCTTTTGTCCATCAGTTTTAAGATATCTTCATTCATCCATTTTTTCTTAGCTATTTTGCCTCTCTCCGGTAATACTTCTTTGCTAGTTTGATGAATGGAGTCCCTTAACATTTCCCATTGTTCATCTATACTCTGTATTTTAGTTATTGCATTGTACTTATTTTTCACAGTCACTCTGTATTGTTCTTGCATTTCTTTATCTATTTTCAGAACCTCTTTATTAAGTCTCATGTTCTTAACCATTTTTTCCCTCTCTTTAATCTTACTTTTATTTGTCCACATAGTGGTACATGATCACTATTACAGTCAGCACCAGGCATTGTCTTTACATTAATTAAAGCATTTCTAAATCTTTTATTAATTAGTATGTAGTCAATTTGGTTGCGTATTTTCTTATCAGGGCTTATCCATGTGTACAGTCGTCTTTTATGGTGTTTAAACCATGTGTTTCCAATTATCATATCATTGATATTTGCCCATTCTATTAGCTTTTCCCCTCTTTCATTTCTTGTACCTAAACCATAATTCCCCACTACATCCTCCATTTTTCCCTTTCCTACTTTTGCATTAAAATCACCAAGTATTATCTTTATTTCTTGTGATCCAATTTGAGCCATCGCCATTTCTATTTCGTCGTAAAAGTGTTGTATTTCTGCATCACTACTGCTTGCTGTTGGTGCATATACTTGTATAATATTTATGTCTATTGGTTTGCCTTTGATTTTTACCATAATAACTCTATCTGAAATACACCAGTATCCATTAATTGACTTGGCTGTTTTTTCGTCTAATATTATTCCTACACCTTTTTCATGTGTATCCCCTCCAGAATATATTATTGTGTGATTGTCAGTAATAATTTTGCCCGATCCCTTCCATCTCATCTCACTAATGCCTAGTATATTCATTTTCATGCTATCCATCTCTCTTAGAACATTGGTCAACTTTCCTAGCTCATTTAATGTCCTAACATTCCATGTTCCTACTCTAAATTTATTTATTTTAGTTAAGTTTTTGCCATCAGTAGCTGGATGACGGTCTGGTGTCACCTGTGGCTCATGACTGTCCCTACCGGACGAGGATGCCCTAAGACAGCCATTAACGTCCTTCACTAACTTTGAAATATGTTTTGTCATGAAGTCTTGGGAAGATAATGTGGTGGTTTCCCCTTGCCTTCCACATTCACATGGTGGTCTTTTTACCTCTGCCTTTGACAGCCATTTCCGACTGTAAGGACAAGTGAGTGTCCTGCTCTGCTCAGCTGCAGAGTTGTCCACTTATTCCGGTGGATACTCGGTCCCCAGAGCTGTGTTAGCCACACCGTAGTGTGTTTCCATCCTCTACCGCGGGGAGGTGCAGTTGGGATTTTCCCTTCATAAAGTTATGGTCTCTGACCAAAACTCTTCAGTACTTTTAGAGGACAAGCAAACATTACAATTAACAAAAAAAAAAAAAAAAAAAAAAAAAAAAAAAATCTAGATACAATAATTTATAATTGAAAATAGTAAATATAAGACATATATCAGCCAGGAGGTCTCCGCACGTGTGACGATCTCCTATTATTCTAAACATAATATTTGCATTTAAATTGTATCACAACGTGTCGTGTTCCATACGCTATATCAAGCAAGTTCGAGAACCGTCGGCGGGCCGGATGAATTGACGTCATGGGCCGGATCCGGCCTGCGGGCCGTAGTTTGGTGACAGTAGTTTGCGGGCCGTAGTTTGGTGACAGGGCAACAGCTTGTATCAGCTTGTATCATCCCCATCAAACCAGTACTGAGCCCATTGCACCAGGGAACATGCAGGGAAGTGCAAGGCCCCCCAGGAAGTGCAAGGGCTTCACAGAGTGTGACAATTTGTGAATAAATCCATCAAATCACCATCAACTCCAGCCTTTCAACTTGCCAACAACATTAATGCTCCCTTCAAGTACAGGAAGGTTTTTGACAACAATGAACACCCAGAGTTTATTTTATTCTTTGCTTATTTTTTGTTTTGTTTTGTTTTAGGTGGTATTTTTTTTTTAGGTGGTATTTTTTTTACAAGAAGTTGAGTTGAGTTGAGTCAAGAACCGACATCACTGCACTCAGGACATTCCCATACGTGCTCCGTCCCCTCGTTCAACAGCCAGCGAAGAGTCATACTACTAATCGTACCCACCGCTATCTGATTAAAGGTTCTCCTGGTCTTCCATCTCAGTTTTGAGATTCTTCCAGAACCCCTGCCGATCCCCCGCAATCTCATTCTTCCCACATATGGGTTCTCAATCTGTTCCTCCGCCTTCTCCACCTGGTTCCACAAGCACACGACCACCTCCCCCTTGTCCATAGGCAAAATTCCACCAAGAGGTGCATTCCCTGCTAGCCTATCAGCCTGTTCATTCCCCGTACACCCGCATGGCCAGGGAAAAATATCCATATAATTCTCACGATCCGTGGCCTCTGAAGCGACGAAAGCCATTCCACACGAAACATTCCTTTCTCCACCTTGCTAAGAATACTCTTTGAATCCGTAATGAATACAACGTGTGTTGCAGTAGTCTCCTCTAGCCACCGGAATGCCGCTGTTACTGCCTCCACCTCCACTCTCATGCTGGAGGTCGAAGTCTCATATGCCAGACTCTCCTTTTTCAAGACTCTCCCATTAGCCTTTGCAATAAAGCCCCAGCCACTACGTCTGTTTCTCACCACTGACCCATCAGTGTAGATGACTATGTCACCTTGATGTTTGTTGCTCTGGATCAACTGTTGCAGTTCAAACTCAGTGCGGCCCGCTGCCCATTCTCTGCACTCACGACCCAGTGTTATTATTACATTGTGCCAGTCCGTCATGTCTTCCGGAACTTCAACCCACTCTCTTTCACGATTGATGGTCTCTAGATCACACACCTGACTTATAGAAAGTTCTGCCTGTGCCATCCATGACCTGCCTCGTCTTAGTCTGGGACCCTTAACCATATCCATTGCTGCATGCAGCGGGTGATACCTGTCTACTGCAACTCTCAGGTACCATTTGGCCTGAAGGACCTTATGCTTATCCGTCATTGTTGGTAGCTCAAGGTTATGCCTCATGCATATAATTGGCGTGTCCTTTGTGTACCCCAGGATTAACCGCTTTTTACAAGAAGAAAATACTGAAACTGCGCAAGATATTTCATCAGGCTGGCTGGCTAGTGAACAATATCATATCTCGGTGATTGAGATACTGTGGCCGTATTGACCGTCCAGTGGCTTGGGAGGAACAGTTGTGGAAGGCGTGGTTCTTGGTAGAAGAGGCCGGGGTTGACCAGCATGAAGATGGACACAGGACATTGCAGACACATGGGGCATGGGGTTGGAGAAATGCCATGCCACGATAGGCTTCTCGCGGCGACGTGAGGAGAGCGACTTGATGAGAGCGACGTGATGACAGCGACATGATGAGAGTGCCATGATAAGAGTGACATGATGTGAGTGCCATGATGAGAGCGACGTGATGAGAGTGCCATGATGAGAGTGCCATGATGAGAGTGCCATGATGAGAGTGCCATGATGAGAGTGCCATGATAAGAGTGACATGATGAGAGTGCCATGATAAGAGTGACATGATAAGAGTGCCATGATAAGAATGACATGATGAGAGCGACGTGATGAGAGCGACGTGATGAAAGCTACGTGATGAAAGCTACGTGATGACAGCGACATGATGAGAGTCCCATGATGAGAGCGACTTGATGAGAGCGACTTGATGAGAGCGACGTGATGAGAGCGACGTGAAGAGAGTGATATGATGAGAGCGACGTGATGAGAGTGATGTGACAGAACTTGTAGGGTTGGCGTAAGAATTGCCACATTGATATCATATATCTTGGTCTGAATCAACTGTTATTCTGGCTGAACCCTCTGGACTCAAGAAATACAACCTATCAAAATGGCATTCACTCAAAGCTGTTTCTTCAACAAGGACCAGGTCATTAGTATTCAATATTTTAAATAACTTACTTCAACCAACAACACTTAGAACATATAAATATAGGACTATCAGAAGAATTGACAAGTGGACATGAGAGGAGCTCAGATTGTTCACTTCAATTTCGTCATTTCCAGTGACTTCAGTGTATCTGTCTGTCTGGTCAGTGACATAAACTTCACCTGGTTGGATGATGATCTTCTCAGGACTCCTCTAGATCACAGGCTGGTTCTGCACTATAGTGTGTTTTTGTTTTGTTGCCTCAATATAAAATTCAATATCTCATTAACCAATTGAGGGAAAATGATGAGATTTAGTAAATAACCTTATCATTATGTCCACCCAACAAACAAATTTTTGTTCTGGAGATTTTACAGCAGATTTCAAAGTTAGTTTATATGCGGTATATTAATTACGACATAGAGATTACCTCCATGATTTTAACAGTATTACAGCTTCACCAAGAGACGTCCGGGCATTTTTTGAAATTTTCACGTGATTTCCGTTTTGAAACAAACAGCGAGAAGATTCAGAGGTGTCTCCAAATGGGGGTTCTTTCATGAAACGTGATTATATAAATAAACTAGCTGACAAGGCCCGGCTTCTGGCGGGGATCTATCTATCTATCTATCTATCTATCTATCTATCTATCTATCTATCTATCTATCTATTTTATCTATCTATCTATCTATATATCTATCTATCTATCTATCCATCCGTCCGTCCGTCCGTCCGTCCATCCGTCCACCCGCCCGCCCGCCCGTCCGTCCGCCAGCCCGCCTGTCTGCTTATCTATCTATCTATCTATCTATCTATCTATCTATCTATCTATCTATCTATCTATCTATCTATCCATCTATCTATCTATCTATCTATCTATCTATCTATCTATCTATCTATCTATCTATCTATCTTCCTACCTGCCTGCCTGCCTGCCTGCCGGCCGACCGACCGACCGATATCTATCTATCTATCTATCTATCTATCTATCTATCTATCTATCTATCTATCTATCTATCTATCTATCTATCTATCTATCTACCTATCTATCTATCTATCTATCTATCTATCTATCTGCCTACCTGCCTGCCTGCCTGCCGGCCGGCCGGCCGACCGACCGACCGATCGACCCACCCACCCAGTCAGCCATTGTCAGTCACCCTGTCCATTGTAAGCTACTTCTTTCATTGCACCCACTCCCATACGAATCCGGATACGCCTTTGTTTGTCATCTGAATTTGCAGGTTCCCATTACCGTAAACATAACTTTTTTAGCGAGAAATCACTAGTTGTTAAGCAAAACATCAAAGGAATGTCGCCGCTTTCAATGATTTAAGTTGTTTTTGGACCTATCAAAGACATATTCCTTGGGTGGGGGTAAATATAAGACGGCTGAAAAAATTTCATAACGATGCAACAGACAGTTTTCAAAATAATTGATCGTGAATGAAGGCAACCAAATGTGGACATACTATAGCTTGGACCACAGAAAGTCCCTCGAGAGTCTGGAAAGGAGCTCCGGTTTGGTCTGTCATAAGGCGTCATTGACTGTACCCTGGTCTGGAGTCAGGTTCTCGCACCTTTTCAACGTTTTGTAAACGTGGGTCTTAGCACCCTAGTTTTACTAATCCATATATTTATCCTTGATCATTCCCTTAAGTATTAGGAAGCCCTATTTTAATGAGGTCAATGAGTGTATCAAGAAAGAATCGTTTACGGAAATCCTTTTTTGGTCTATTCTAAGTTTAATTTCTGCTACCATTGCCTACCGTTTTGATTAGAGTTAAATTTATTAAAAGTGGAGAGAGACTGCCAGGCAATTTTGTTACAAGTGACGTGATGAGAGCAGCGTGATGAGAGCGACGTGATGAGAGCGACGTGATGAGAGCGACATAATGAGAGGGACGTGATAAGAGCGACGTGACGAGAGCGACGTGATGATAGTGACATAATGAGACCGACGTGATGAGAGTGACATAATGAGAGGGACGTGATAAGAGCGACGTGACGAGAGCGACGTGATGATAGTGACATAATGAGACCGACGTGATGAGAGTGACATAATGAGAGGGACGTGATAAGAGCGACGTGATAAGAGCGACGTGATAAGAGCGACGTGATAAGAGCGACGTGACGAGAGTGACATAATGAGATCGACGTGATGAGAGCGACGTGGTGAGAGCGACGTGATGAGAGAGACGTGATGAGAGAGACGTGATTAAAGCAGCGTGATGAGAGCAGCGTGATGTGAGCGACGTGATGAGAGCGACATAATGAGAGGGACGTGATAAGAGCGACGTGACGAGAGCGACGTGACGAGAGTGACATAATGAGAGCGACGTGACGAGAGCGACGTGATGAGAGTGACATAATGAGAGCGACGTAATGAGAGCAACGTGATGAGAGCGACATGACGAGAGCAACGTGATGAGAGTGACGTGATGAGAGCAACGTGATGAGAGTGGCTTGATGAGAGCAGTGTGATAAGAATGACATAATGAGAGCGAGGTGATGAGAGCGAGGTGATGAGAGCGACGAGATGAAAGCGACGTGATGAGAGCGACGTGATGAGAGCGACGTGATGAGAGCGACGTGATGAGAGCGACGTAATGACAGCGACGTGATAAGAGCGAAAAAAAATGAGAAGGAGAAAAAAAAATTCCAAATGTATGGCACGTTACACCCATATGATGCCCATGTTAAACATTGCTTCAACGAGTCATGTATTATTGATTATTTTTCATGAGTTTTAATGCTTATTGTTCTTTTGTTGTCAAAGAATTGCTTCATAAGAGATGTTGAATGATAGAATGTATCAGAGGAAATAGAGAAGAAGGGCAGAATGTCAGACGGGCCTGGGTGCCCATTTCTTAACCCTTTGAAAATAAAGATTATCGTTCGTTCGTTCGTTCGAAGCGATGAAAGCGACGATATAAGAGCGATGTGATAAGAGCGACGTGATGAGAGCAGCGTGATGAGAGTGACGTGATCAGAGCAGCGTGATCAGAGCAGCGTGATAAGAATGACGTAATGAAAGCGACGTGATGAGTGCGACGTACTAACAGCGAGGTGATAAGAGCGACGTGATGAGAGTGAAGTTTTGAAAGCGACGTGTTGAGAGCAGCGTGACGAGTGACGTAATGAAAGCGACGTGACGAGAGCGACGTGACGAGAGCGACGTGATGAGAGCGAAGTGATGAAAGCGACGTGACGAGAGAGACGTGACGAGAGCAACGTGATGATAGCGACGTGATGAGAGCGACATAATGAGAGGGACGTGATAAGAGCGACGTGACGAGAGCAACGCGATGAGAGCGATGTAATGAATGCACCGTGATAAGAGCGACGTGATGAGATCGAACTGACGAAAGCGACGTGATAAGAGCGACGTAATGAGAGCGACGTGATGAGAGCGACGTGATGAGAGCACAGCGTGATAAGAGTGACGTAACGAAAGAGACGTGATGAGAGAGAAGTGACGAGAGCGACGTGATAAGAGCGACGTGATGAGATCGAAGTGATGAAAACGACGTGATAAGAGCGACGTGATGAGAGCGACGAGATGAGAGCGACGTGATGAGAGCGACGTGATGAGAGCACAGCGTGATAAAAGTCACGTAATGAAAGCGACGTGATGAGAGCGACGTGATGAGAGCGACGTGACGAGAGCAACGTGATGAAAGCGACGTGGTGAGAGCGACGAGATAAGAGCGAAGTAATGAGAGCGACGTAATGTGAACGATATGATGAGAGCGACGTTCTGCAAAAGGCCTGCTACATGATGGTGACAATTTATCGAACCGTTCGTCGTGCTGGTTGTATAACTTTTTTTCTGTTTTATCTTGAATTCTTCTTGAAGAAATCCATGCATTGCGTCTGCTGCAGCGGTAACTGTGTGGATGTTATACACACCCTCCTTGTTGTGAAAGTATGAATAAAATTAGTGGAACTGAGGTGGAAATGTAACGAATCTAAAATAACACGAAGTAATGCAGCTTTACACAACACAATTACGGAAAACATAGGACGTTGTGGTGACTAGGCTTCATCAGCAAACAAATACACACAACACAACATATAAACACGGGGAAGACACTACAGTGACTACATTAAGCCCCGTAATGACCGAATGAGAAGTGTGAACAGGAAATGAACAAATGAAGTAAAAGTGCTACTTATCTTAGAATCTCAGTCTGTGAAAATGTTTCATTCTATCACCTGTTTCACAGCCTGGGATTCTTTCATAAGTAGCACATTTTGTTCATTTTCTTCTTCTTCTTCTTCCTCTTCTTCTTTTCATTGTACTCATTTTTTTAAAAACCTTCTTTGTTGTGTTAAGATATAATCACTCTTGTTATAGGCTCATACTTGTTCATATTTACCCTGAGCTGTTTCCTTTGTGGTTCATATTTCTTCCTCTCCCGTAAACAATGCTGCACATTATTATGTTTCTGACATTCTGTTCGGTTCTTCTATATGACTGGTACCTGTCCGTCTTGACAAATGATAGTTACTGAGCTTTACAAAAATTTAAAAAATAAAAACAAGACATTAAAAACCTCTAAATTTCAGTCTGGGCTGAATTTGTAGAGACCATGTAAGCATAATCCCTATCTTGGCCTGCCTAGTTTACTTCAGAGGAAAGGTAAAACTAATGCATCAGGAACAAGACAAGCTGCAGAAGCTGCCCGATCAGCACAGCAATGCTCTAACTGTCCGCCTGACAGAACTTCGATCCTAGACCAGTTGCCGAGCAAGGTTTACGGCCTGGTCTGTCCTGTCATGACATTTAGTCTTTATGTTATATCACAGAGGTAGCAATCAGGCTAATAAAAGAAACAAGAACATTAAGGCCGAAGGGGTTGGTAATAAATTGTCTCACATACAAAAATTACACAATACAAATCAGAAGTGAGATTAGAGAAGACAAGAAACAGTTTTTTTAAAATGAATATTTGTAATAAAACCGAGCTATCTCGCGCTTAGAACGATGTACGGCCGTTTTCAAAGTTCATCATTCGTTTCACGAGTGCAATTGTGTCTGCCAACTGTGGA